>LJJI01000291.1:0-46841 GCA_001553865.1 Cladosporium sp. BSL10
CCACCACCACCACCACCACAACCGCCGCCGCCGCCGACGACGAGCGCACGACCGCCGCTATGGACTGGATCCCCATGAGGCACCATCTGATCATGACATGGACGAAGAGACCACCGACGACTCCGAGACCAAGTCGTCAGTCCGACCCGGTGAGGAGTGGTTAAGCTCTCACATGGATGAACATGGCAGTGGCGATGCCACAAACGCAAGTGGATCTCAACCCAGCGACATGGGCGACGCTGAGATGGCGGAGCCTCTTCAAGAGGATGGTTGCAACGATCAGGGGCTTCCGTCCCAGATCAACAACACGCCGGCCGCGGAGACGGCGCAATCCACATGGCGGAAGCCATATAGCGACAACATCCCTCTGCTGCATGTCCTTTATCCAGACTCGCAGAGGGAGCAGCCCGCGAGCAATGGTTCCGGTGGTTCCAGCGGTCCTATAAAGTGGAACTTCTCCAGGAATCCGACCTTCGAGCGGCCCGCTCAGACTGATAATTCCAAGGTGAATGCACAGACGATGAATGCCTTGGCGGCACAGATGAACGTACAGATCTCGCTTTGGATCAATAAGCCAGAGTACGCAGGACTAAACGGCACCAGTTTCCAACAGGCGAGAAACGACCCTAACTCGTACCTCTCAAAGATCATCCTGGAGGCGGAAGTGTGGGCGAGATACCTGACGACTGAGCTCAGAGATCAACTCAAGAAGTCCCCCCTGTCGGCTGGGGCCGTTACAGTGTTCCGTTTGCTGGTTCCGGCAGTGAAGATGATGCGTCACCAGTACGGCGTGCTCAGCCAGAGCAAAGGCTGCCCCCATCTGTTCGCGGATATGCTGGCACACATAGACTGCATATTGAGAGAGTTGAGCGTCCTGGTGCCAGCATTGCCCCCACCACCGGCACAGGCCAAGCAATCGGCACAGGTCCAACGACCGCGAGTCAAGAACAATCCTCTCCTTGGCGATGCCTTTAAAGACGAGCCTCTCAAGGTTGCAAAGAAGATTCTTGATTGGGTGGAAGATGGCAGATCGAAGTGCTCCAAGTGGGAGCTTCCCCTAGAGGCCGACGGAACTGATGCCAGCTCATTGCAAAAGATGACTTACGACAGCATCTCACCTTTGTGGGGCATCACTGTCAATATGTCGCGTGCCGCAGACTACCTAGAGCATGAAGGCAGAACATGGGCCCGGAAACGTCCGACAGATTCATTATACCTCACCAGGGTTCTGCCAGCTGCGAAGTCGATGCGTGAGAAGTATGAAGACCTTGGCAGGCTCAAAGAATGCCCTAAGTTCTTCGTGAATCTCCTGGGAATTCTCGATCGAGTGTTGAAGCAGTTGAAAGAGCTGGAGCAGGAATCGTCCAGACCACCGGCCCAGCTGCCAGCACAGAGCACGCAAACCGCGGGAAGAAGAGGCCTGATGGGATGAGTGAGGGAGGAGCGCGATTTGTTGGCTGGGGTTGGAGCTTGTTTGCTGGAAGAAAGGACAGCGGTGGAGCATTTGATGGAGCAGCGCATTTTAAGACCTGGTTTTTGAGCATTGCATGTTTGGAGAAAGAAGAGCGGTAGAATAGTTGACTTTCCATGGCCTCAGTATGGGCATAGTGCTTGTCTGGCTCACCTGTGCAGATGTACCTATGGGTACACCCGGGCGAGCCAGAGCCACGAGTGCTGTGTGATATACATAGGTGTATGTATGGTCTCAAAAGAAACACCGGGAAAAGAAGTAGCGTTATTGGCAGAGCGAAAGACCATCACATCACATCCCTTGATCTCTCTCAACAGCCAACACACTTAGAACGCGGCTCAATTCCACACGAAGGACCGATTCGGCACCCCAAAACACTACTGCCGAGGCCGATCCTAGCAAATCCTCCCCCCACGCAAGTTCCCCACCAAAGGTCAGCAAGCAGCCCGTAAGGCACAGCCCGCCCAACACAACTGTATCCTCCAGCCACGCACGCACTAAACATCGGCTTAGCCATTGCTGAGCCCTTACTGCAATATTACTCTTCGGCATAATTGCATTCAGGCACAGTCGCTCGACTCTTCCACACAGTACCTCTCTCCCTCTCTCTCTCCACCTCCCTCCGACGTGATCATGTCGTTGACCATCCTCCCTAGACGAGTCGCTCTGCGCTCAGCCGCCCGCTCAACACCATGGGCTCGCCCGTTTAGCACTGTTGTCGATGACACATTCTCGCCTATCGCTCCTGCTTCCGCTCCGCCGCCTCCCCAAGCAAGAAAGGGAAGAGTTCTCGAGGAAGCTGTCAACGCTACGGCACCTCGATATGACTGGACCAAAGATGAGATCCGTGAGGTCTACAACACCCCGCTCATGGAGCTTGCTTTCCAGGCGGTATGTTTTATGATTGCAACCCGTTGGACCTCATGGGCATTCGGGACTGATGTAGCTCCAAGGGAACTCTCCACAGACGATTCCACTCGCCCTCGGCGGTGCAGATGTGCACGCTCATGAACATCAAGACCGGCGGTTGCAGTGAGGATTGCTCTTACTGCGCGCAGAGCTCGAAGTACGACACAGGTATGTCTTGAGGATCATTCGATCATTATCGACCCACCGCTAACACATCGTCCAGGCCTCAAAGCAACAAAGATGTCCTCCGTCGAGTCGGTGCTGGAAGCTGCAAGGATCGCAAAGAGCAATGGCAGTACAAGATTCTGCATGGGCGCTGCATGGCGCGACATGCGTGGCCGCAAGACGAGCTTGAAGAATGTCAGGGCCATGGTTGAGGGTATCAGAGCATTGGACATGGAAGCATGCGTCACCCTGGGCATGATCGATCAAAGCCAAGCCGACGAATTGAAGACTGCCGGTCTGACCGCGTACAACCACAACCTGGACACCAGCCGCGAGCACTACCCGTCTGTTATCACAACCCGCAGCTACGATGAACGTCTTGCCACTCTCAAGCACGTTCGCACCGCCGGTATCAACGTCTGCTCTGGTGGCATCCTCGGTCTTGGAGAAAAACCAGAAGATCACGTCGGCCTCCTCTACACGATGAGCACACTCCCCGAACACCCCGAATCATTCCCCGTGAACGCTCTCGTCCCCATCAAGGGCACCCCTCTCGGCGACCGCGAACGCATCAGCTTCGACGCCATCCTCCGCACAATCGCCACCGCCCGCATCGTCATGCCCGCCACCATTGTCCGCATCGCAGCCGGCCGCACGACCATGAGCGAAGCCGAGCAAATCCTCTGCTTCTCCGCCGGCGCCAACGCAGTCTTCACGGGTGAGAAAATGTTGACTACTGAG
The DNA here is from genome assembly GCA_001553865.1 of Cladosporium sp. BSL10. Lineage (NCBI taxonomy): Eukaryota > Fungi > Ascomycota > Dothideomycetes > Cladosporiales > Cladosporiaceae > Cladosporium > Cladosporium sp. BSL10. The sequence goes on from LJJI01000291.1 coordinate 3,287, forward strand.
TGCAATGGCTGGGACGAGGACAAGAAGATGTTCGACCGCTACGGGCTTACTCCTATGAAGAGTTTCGAGCGCGGTGGCTACAGAGACAGCAACTGGGGCAAGGTGAAGGAGGCGGCAGCTTTGGAAGCTGAGGTTTCTCAGAAGGGTGCAGAGGCTGTTGCGAGCGCGTAAGGAGAATTGGGAACTGCATTATTCATCATAAAGGCAGACGGTATTTACAAGGACGATTCAGAGAAGCACGATGAGCATATGAAATAAGCGTAACGAAAAATAGATCGAAGGTCAAAACGATAATTTCATTGTATAGATCAATGTACTTGTGCAGATTCTAAAGTCATATTGAATAGATTTCGAACGGGTCTCACGCTTGCTTCGCGGGACGTATCACGCCTATAAGTGACATGCTATGTGCAGCTGAAGTCCGCTAAGTTCGGTGCAGAACGGCAATCAATGGCTATCGCACCGAACGTACACGACTGTCGACTTCTCGCATGCGAATCCAATGACAACGTTCTAATCAAAGACAGACACTTGTATCTACTGCCTCCATACGGCTTGTTACGAGCGAACAGGTCGAAAGACCGATGCGAGATGCACCCCAACACTAACCCTAAGATGATACGACTTCATTCAGAATCAAATGGAACGCACCTTTTGCGATTGTCGATACATAAATTACTGATGTACTTAGTAGAGGTGATTGGAGCTTCTTCTACTATCCCTCCCGTGTTTAGAAACGGCAAGTAGTCGTAAGAGAGGTCGCTCGCTCCTCGGTGGTAATTGCTGAAAGGAGAAGGAAGGCGCCACCGAGGCAGCGGCCGCAGCAGTAAGGCTCACAGGCCTCGAATCGAATCGTCATTCGAGATGTAAAGTCGAGACACCTGCGCATTGCCTCCCGCCATCGCTCCACCCACCACCTACACCAACATCACCGCCGACTACCACATACCCTCATACGCCCTCTCACACTGTGCATGGTGGCCTCGCAGTAGATCCTCCTACTCCACCCCTACCTCTACCACCGCATACACCTCACGCCGACCATGGCGTCCGCTCTGCGCCGCCCACAGCAGCTAACGCGCTCGTCGCGCCAGCTCCTCGAGGCCGCCTCGTTATCACGAACTCTCGCCCGTCGCCCGGCCTCGATCCCCCGACCTCTCTTCGCATACGCCCGCACCCGCCAGTATGCCACCCAGCCGGAGAAGGATGGCGACAAGCCGAGCACTCCCGCTCCCGGCACCGAGCACCTTTACAACAAGAGCTCGCCCTTGACTGGCTCGCAGCCGCCTGGTGGCCCCAAGAAGCCCGAGAATGACGGCAAGTCGAAGCTCTCGAAGGAGGAGGCCGAGCAGCTCGACGAGATGTTCAACTTGGTGAAGAAGGGCATGCCCGCTTCCATGGCCAAGGATGTCGACAAGTTCCTGGACAAGATCAAGAACGAGGGCATGCCCGAGGAGCTAAGGAAGACGATTGATGAGACTGCCAAGGAGGGCATGTCACCCGCCAGAGCCGCCACCTTCTGGAGGCTTACCACGCAGATGGCGAGGCAGACTGTGGAAGAGTCAGCAAAGACACAAAGCACAAAGGAAGAGGCGCCCAAGCAGCAGACATCGGAGGACCCGGGTCCTGGCAATAAGAAGAAGGATGGAAAGAAGAAGAAGGCAGATGAGCTCTTCCCTGGCATGTCCGGACTCAACTTCGACCTCTCACAATTCCTCATCAGCGGTTTCGTCGCATACCTCATGTACAGGCTATTCGTGCCTACCGAGAACAGCAGGGAGATCACATGGCAAGAGTTCAGGAATACCTTCCTTGATAAGGGCCTGGTCGAGAAGCTCATTGTGGTGAACGGCAACAAAGTCAGAGTGCACCTGCACCGCGAGAGCGTGGCGAGCATGTACCCTGAGTCGCCTGCCGCCCAGGCCGGCTTCTACTACTACTTCTCCATTGGATCCGTCGAGGCTTTCGAGCGCCGCGTTGAGGAGGCACAGAACGAGCTTGGCATTCCCAATAGTGAGAAGCTGCCCGTCAGCTACTCTGAGGAGGGCAGCTGGGCCAACACACTCTTTGCCTTCGGTCCTACCCTCCTCTTCATCGGCGCAATCATGTACATGAGCCGGAGAGCAGGTGGTGCAGCTGGTGGCGGAGGCGGACCTGGCGGCATCTTTGGCATGGGCCGCTCAAGAGCTAAGAAGTTCAATATCGAGGAGGGTGTCAAGACCAAGTTCAGCGACGTTGCTGGCATGGACGAGGCGAAGGTGGAGATTATGGAGTTTGTTTCTTTCCTCAAGGAGCCTGCGAGATTCCAGAAGCTCGGAGCCAAGATCCCTCGTGGCGCTGTCCTGAGTGGTCCTCCTGGTACTGGTAAGACCCTTCTCGCCAAAGCTACTGCTGGTGAATCCGGCGTGCCTTTCTTCAGTGTCTCTGGATCTGAGTTCGTGGAGATGTTCGTCGGTGTTGGTCCTTCAAGAGTACGCGATCTCTTCGCAAACGCAAGAAAAAACACGCCTTGTATCATCTTCATTGACGAGATTGATGCTATTGGAAAGAAGAGAGGCAACAACTCAATGGGTGGCGGCAATGACGAACGCGAGAGCACTTTGAACCAGATCCTTACCGAGATGGATGGTTTCAACACTACCGACCAGGTCGTCGTGCTTGCTGGCACCAACAGAGCTGACGTTCTTGACTCTGCTCTCATGAGACCCGGCCGTTTCGACAGACACATCTCTATCGACAAGCCCACAATGGAAGGCCGCAAGCAGATCTTCAACGTGCACCTGAAGAACATCACCACAAGCGAGGATCTCGAGCAAGTCAAGGGTCGCCTATCTGCGCTTACGCCTGGCTTCAGTGGTGCGGACATCGCCAACTGCGTCAACGAGGCCGCACTCATTGCTGCTCGTGCTTCAGCCGAGAGCGTCACCATGACCCACTTCGAACAAGCCATCGAGCGTGTCATCGGTGGTCTCGAGAAGAAGTCAATGGTGCTTTCACCTTCTGAGAAGAAGACTGTCGCCTACCACGAGGCAGGTCACGCCATTTGCGGCTGGTACTTCGAGTACGCCGACCCTCTACTGAAGGTCTCCATTATTCCCCGCGGTCAGGGTGCTCTAGGTTACGCCCAGTACCTGCCCGCTGGTGGTGCTGATGCCTACCTGATGAACATGAAGCAGCTCATGGATCGCATGGCCATGACTCTTGGTGGACGTGTGAGTGAGGAGCTCAACTTCCCTACCGTCACCTCTGGAGCTTCCGATGATTTCAACAAGGTCACTCGTCTTGCCACAGCCATGGTCACCAAGTGGGGCATGAGCCAAAAGGTCGGCTACATGTACTGGCCTGATGCATCTGAGTCCGCCGACGCCCAGTTCCAGAAGCCCTTCTCCGAGGAGACCGCACGCAACATTGACAGCGAAGTCCGCCGCATCGTCGACGAGGCCTACAAGCAGTGCAGAGACCTGCTTGAGGAGAAGCACAAGGAAGTTGGCATTGTCGCCGAGGAGCTGCTGCGCAAGGAGATGCTGACCAGAGACGACATGGTCCGCTTGCTCGGCCCCAGACCCTTCGACGACCAGGGCGAGTTCCAGAAGTACTTCGGCGGCGGCGGCCCTGCCCCTCTCGGTGGTGGCTCTACTGAAGCGCCTTCACCTGGTGGCATCGGCGACTCGTTGCCTCCTAAAGAGGGCGGCACCAACCAGGGCGTTCCTCCTGGCTCCCAGCCCGCTCCTGTCGGCGCTATGTTCAAGGGTACCAACGCCCGCGTGTAAGAAGCGGATGACTGGCGTGTAAGGACATTTGGAGGCGCGTCGTTCATGTTGGGTTAGCATTGGGCATCGCAAGGCGTTCCGGCGAGTCTGTATGGGTGGGAAGCCTTATTCTTTTCTCTTGTTTATATCTGTCTGTTAATCTTCTTCCAATTCACAATCTCAACACTCTGGAAAAAGCTGAGCTAGAATGGCTGTGGGATCTTTTGTTGTGATGGAAAGCCTTTTTTCCTTGTGTGTTCATTGTATTACCTGAAGATAGAGAAGATACTCCACTACGAATATGTACAAAATTTTGATCGTTATGATGGGATATGTGGTTTGGTGTGATTATCCTTCCGTTGATTCGAATGTCTATGTTTTGTTTTTTCATGGCTGATTGATGAGAATCGTTTCTTTTATGTTATCGTATCATCATCCTGAACTCATAACTAAAGATCTCTATCCCTCCTTTCACCTCACAGTAAGACTGCCCCTCGCCTGAATGTCCAACACGGACTTCCCAACCATAACATCATACTTTCCGCTCTGCAGCACCCACGCCTGCTCCGCGACGTCCCACGTGCTCAGATCCCTGCGGTTGAGCTCGAACGTCACCTCAGCCTCCTCGCCCGGCTGCAGCAGCTTCTTCTCGAAACCGCGCAGCACGCGTGCGGGGCCGCCGGGGATGTGCAGGTACAGCTGCGCGACTTCCGCCGCCGCCACGGAGCCGGTGTTCTTGAGCGTGATGCACACTTTCGCGGCGGCCTGCCAGAGCAGCGGGTCGCCGCCTTCGGGCTGCGCGTGCGTGCCGTTGCCAGCGTAGGTGCTGCCTGCGGAGCCCGCGGTGGCGTTGGGCAGCAGGGCGGCGGTCAGCGAGGAGTAGGCGAATGTGGAGTAGGTCAGGCCGTAGCCGAAGGCGTACTGGGGGGTGACGTTGCGGGCGAGGAAGTCTTTGTAGTCGATGTAGACGCCTTCGGCGAACGGGTCTTGCAGGAAGAAGCCGCTGGTGGCGTTGGGCGCGACGGGGTCGAGCAGCGCGCCGTAGTCGGAGGGTTTGGCGGCGACGGTGTAGGGGAGGCGGCCCGAGGGGGATTGCGCGCCGTAGAGGATGTCGACGATGGCTTGCCCGGTTTCTTGGCCCGGCAGGTGGCCGAAGATGACGGCGGTGATGTTGGGGTTGGTGATGAAGCGGTCGACGGTGCGGACGCCGGCGTTGTGGATTATGACTTGGGTGTTGTTGCACTGGCTTGCGACGTTGAGGATTAGATCGTCGGAGGCTGGGTCGGCCTGTCGAATGGCTAGGTTAGTGGGATTGTCCTGGTTTGTGTTGTTGTCTGGGTTCTGGACTTACGATGTTGGGGCGGTCCCAGCCTTCGGAAGCGAGCTCGTTGACAAACACGAGGCACACATCGGAGGCGGCGTTCACGGTCGGCGCGAAGGAATCGGTGTCCCAGAAGATGATAGAACGGTCAGCGCGAGCCTTCCTCTGCAGAGCATCGAGAGGTGCGTCGATGAATGCAGGCGTAACAGCTCCTGATCCACCACCGGTGATCATGGTGCCGTTGTAAGAGGCACCAGGAACAGGAGAGCCATAAGGCTCGTTCGAGAGGAAGAGGCGTCCAAGGTATGTGCTGTTGAAGAAGCCGAGGCCAGGGACAGTCAGAGTGTTTTCCATTCCGAAGCCCCATCGGTTGAAAGATTCGCCAGTGGGAGTGTTGCGCTTGGGAGCGGCAGCATCGTAGCCAAAGACCGACAAGACCTTGGGCTTCTTCAGAGGCAACGCGTTGTTGGTGTTCTTGATCAGGACGTGGCCTTCGATGGCTCCCTGTAAGAGAACCTTGTCGCTCTCAGGGTCGCGAGCATCGACAAGCTCATGCGGTGCAAGCAGGTTGGCAGGCATGCCAGTGCCGGGCTCGAAGTGAGCGAAACGGAAGTATGGAGTGAGAATACGCATGGCCATGTCGTCGAGGCGGGATTGCTCGAGGGAACCGTTGGTCACCATCAGGCTGAGGTTGCCCTTTTGCCAGTATGCGCTGTTGGGCATGGCCATGTCGAGGCCGTTTTCGGCGCTGGAAAGACCTGAGTGCTGTGCGCCCCAATCAGACACGACGAAGCCCTGCCATATTGTCAGTATATTCAGATTTGAAATCGAAAGGACCAACTCTATGCTCGTACCTTGAATCCAAGCTCGCCCTTGAGAAGGCCGTTGAGAGCTTTAGAGTTCTGGCAGCTGTAAGATCCGTTCAGCTGGTTGTAGGAACACATGACGGAACCAGCTTCAGCACGAATCGCATCCTGGAATGGCCACATGTAGAGTCTTTGGATGGAATCAGCGTTTGGTCGAGATCAAAGAAATGTGGACAAACATACTCGTGCATCGTCTTGTCGTCAATGTTGCTTGAGCTGGACTGGTTCAACGCGCCAACGGTAAATGTGCGAGGCGAGATGCGATTGGTCTCCTGCTCGTTGCCGACAAAGTGCTTAATGGATGTGATGACGTGCTTCTGCATGGCGACGACGGATTCGTAGAGCAGAGCGCCAGCAAGGTAGGGATCGTTGCTGAAACCTTCCCAGTTGCGGCCGCCGCGAACGATTCTTCCGAGACCTCCACCTACGGGTCCAAGGGCTACGTTGGCGCCTTTGCGCTTGAACTCAGCTCCAAGGTGGTCTTTTGTCTCGTGGACGAGTTCCTTGTTCCAGGTGGCGCCGAGATGGAGGCCAGATGGGTAACCGTTGACTCCGTCGGTGTTGCGAACACCATTGCCATTGTCGACCAAGCAAAGACCAGGGAAGCCGAGTCGTGGGACACTGCCAGAGACACCAGAGCATCCGGTAGTTGATGGTTGTCTGTTAGAGGTGTTAGCTGTGGATCGCGTCTAACATCCACAATGCAGCATACCCATATGTGAGATTGTTCTTCTCTTCGTTGGTCATCTGATCAACAAGCTCTCGTGCCTGACGGTAAGCATCCTGCCACTTGCCATCACCAGATGTCTGCGGTGAGGGTGCGACTCTGGGAGAGCGTCCGTAAGAGAAGAGGCGTTCCTGGCTCGCAGCAAGAGCAACATCCTCCGCAGATGGAACGATTGTCACGGCTGGAATAGCTTGAGCCGCAGCTGATCCAACCAAAAAGGCCAGACCAAGCTTGCTGGCATCAGCCAAAGAAGGAGTCAGCATCGTCGCAAGTCGATGTGAGCCGCAATGAGCTTAGTGAGTAAGGTGAGGCGATGATCTTTTGCTTGCCCCCAGCAGGGCGCCGGTGGGCATTTATACCAACAGGGTCGAGCCATTTTTCTTCTATATCTCAACTACCGGCATTCAATATAAGCGAACGCACAAGCAAAAGCACGAGCGTAGTACCGTTAGTCTCCAGCCATGCGGAACATGTCAATACTTGCCAAGGAGGTCTCTGGCCATAGCGCCATCGAGAATCATAATCTGGACGACATAGCCCCACTTGCAGGCGCCGTGAAGCGATAGCCGGTGTGGACTGGCACATGCCGATGGCCCTTCACGGGTTCGCTCATGATCAGTACGATTGGGAGAATACTGTAACACAAACTTGGTGTTGCGGTGTGGTGGTTGTAAGTGCATTCGAGTGATAACCAGCCAGTTCTCTTCGTGACAAGTTGCTGGCGACTCGTTCGGACATTCGCCGTACGGTTCATAAAAATGTTTCGATGAGACCTGGTATCCTTGCATCTTTCACGCAGGGCTAGAAAGCTAAATGTCGACGATCTTGGAGATTGTGGAGGCGACTTGCGGGGAGCTCGGGGAGTTGAGGGGGGTTTGAAGACGAAAAGTGATGGTCGGCAATTGCCCATGGGCATTTCTCCACCCGCTACTGCTAGCAGTACTGAGGGCTATGACATTTCGAGGCTGGTGCTTTTGGCGGAGGCGTACACATTTGGTTGGCTTCCGGATATCAAGCGGATGGGTCTTGCTAGACGCGGCGTGGTTTTGGATCCGGACATCGGATATTCATGACTGGCTGTCTGACTGCAATGCCTATCGACGCGGCCTCCATCTGGAAGATGCTTGCTGGCCAAATTGGTATCATAATTAGTAGCAACTGTTGTTCGACATAGAGTTCAGGGCCGTGAGCAACGCATCTTGCGGTACTTGCGTGACACGATCATACCAGCATGCTAGGGTGAGTACGGACTTCTCATGCCGGCTCGGCGAGGACGAACCTGCAATCTGATGGAAGTGGCACCCTGCAAGGGCGGAGAAACGGAGAATACCGCCTTTGGTCGCGAGTCGTCCTACCTCTGCACTTGAGTAAAATGAAGTGTTTTTCATAGTGACACTGGTCGCGGGCGTGAAGAAGAAGCAAAGATCGAAAATTGGATGTTGATGTTGCCGAGGCTGCTGGAAAGATCTTCCTTGCTTTGAAGCACGTGGCGTGGACATGGATGTTTGTGTATTTTGCGGGTCAAAGTGCCTTACTTAAAACGGATGAGGAATTGCATGGAAAGAAGGCTGGCACAACTTTGTTGAAGTTCTGGTGATATATATCGCTACTGTGTTGCCTGGATGATCAACCTATGATCTGCGTGAGATACTTTGAATAATGCATGGAGAATGGTATCAAAAATATTCTGCTCAACCAGACAGCAAGAAATGACTTGAGGCCTTCAAGACAGCCAGGGCCCTAGAATACTGGAGGTACTGTATACAGATCATCAGTCGATGGACCGAAGCCATACCGAAATCACGATCGGCAGTTTCCTGGCCTTTGATCTATACAGGGTGTTGAGGAAGCGTGTTTAGGGAAGTGAAAGAGCCTTGAGCGGTGGATACCTTATGTGCAGAAGTGATCGTACAGCCTCGAATAAAATGTATGTATGCTCTAAAGTCCCCACCCATCGTGAATCATAAGTCTCCACCCTCGGACCCAGACAAAAACGCCGATGTCGCATCAAAATTTTTGCCACTCAGCAACGGTGACTGGGGAAAATGGGGAGAACAGGGAGAGGGATGGCAGAACTTGCCTGCCTGTCAGCCACTTGCACCTATAGTACAGTAGATGGCCTCGATTCTCATTGGAAGAGCCACCTCCGCCGCCTTCTGGTCCTCTCGTACTTCACTTCGCCCTATCTCGCTCCTTCCTAAAGCAGCCGCGATCAGCCCTCTGCTATCTACCCGACAACGCGCCGCATTTGCAACCAAAAAGGTCGCATCCCCATCCCTTGACAAGAAGATGATCAACGACCACATCCTCACCCTGTCCTGCCCGGACAAGTCTGGCATTGTGCACAATGTCACCGGACTCCTCGCCAAGCAGAACCTCAACATCCTGGATCTCCAGCAGTTCTCCGACCCCGTCTCTGAGCGCTTCTTCATGAGAGTTCACTTCGGCCATGCAGAGAACACAGAATCGCTCAAGGAGCCTTTCGCCGAGCTGGCAAAGGACCTGCAGATGGACTACGAAATCCACCCCGTGTCCCAGAAGCCTCGCGTCTTGATCATGGTCTCCAAGATCGGTCACTGCCTGAACGATCTCCTCTTCCGCTACAAGACCCAGCAGCTCGGCATTGAAATCCCAATCATCGTCTCCAATCACCCAGAGTTCAGGGCCCTCGCCGAGAGCTACGGCATCGAGTTCCACCACCTGCCCGTCACCAAGGACACCAAGCAGGAGCAGGAGGCCCAGATCCTCGAGCTCATCGCCAAGAACAAGATCGAGCTTGTCGTCCTCGCCCGCTACATGCAGGTTCTCTCACCCAAGCTCTGCGAGGTCATGTCCGGCAAGATCATCAACATCCACCACTCCTTCCTGCCCTCCTTCAAGGGCGCCAAGCCCTACCACCAGGCTTTCGAGCGCGGCGTCAAGATTATCGGCGCCACCGCCCACTTCGTCACCGCCGACCTTGACGAGGGCCCCATTATCGAGCAGCGCGTCACCAGGGCTGACCACGCCATGAGCGCCAAGCAGCTCGTGGACGAGGGCAGCAACGTCGAGAGCCAGGTTCTTGCTGCTGCTGTCAAGTGGTGGAGCGAGAAGCGTGTCTTCTTGAACGGCACCAAGACTGTTGTTTTCAACTAGATGTTATACGATATATCAAATGAAATCAAAACATTGGAAACTATTGACAATATTGAAAACATAATGTTGCCTTTGTGGCCAGCGTCAATATCGCCGGTCAGTTGTCTGATTTACAACTGAATTTTTTTTTCTAATCTACATCCAAACGAGATCAGAAGTTTGGCATCAATGCGTTGAGCTTTCCATGTCAGTATCCTGGTTGATGAGATTAAAAACGCCAAATCCCCGTCGAGCAACATGGGACATATGCAACTTCCGTCTAATAGACTCCTATACATATAAAACCTGCTTTAGTCGTATATATTCACTTAGGCCTCAATTGATCGTGCTGCAAAGGCTGAAAATCGAAGGCAGGCGACTTGAAGGGTTATGGTTGGGGTGCGATGCATAGCATCTCATCTTAGAGCATACATGGACCTAGCAATGCCACATATTGAAGATTCGGGAACTGCTCAGTACATTTGACACCAGGTATCACATGTATGGGAAAGAAATGCAAGGAACTTGCAGGCACTCCAATTTTTTGGCCGCAAAGCGTGCAAAGTACATGCGGTACGGTACATGTTGTCCGCAATGCAAGCATGCATCATCGTATACATAAATCGGTCCCAACATGATTTCGTAAATCCCCCTCCACCAGATCCGCCAAGCCACCAAGCACCCGAAACAGGGAGACTGAAAAAAGAAGAAGACTCAAGAAAGATGGGTATAAAGACGAGAGACAAGCCCTCGCCGCAAATGCCGCTGTCGCTGCAAATGCATCAGAAAGAGAAGAGAAAAAAACAACCAATCAAAATCGAAGAGGAGGAACGCCATGATCCCTAGTTCTGCTTGATAGCATCCGCGAACTTGCCCCAGACGCGCGAGAACTGCTGGTAGCCCTCCTGGCCCCAGAGGAAGCCGCTCTTGAAGCCGCGCTCGATAAGGATCTTGGCCTGCTGCTCGGGACCGCCGTCATTGGCGTCGCCTTCGTAGCGCATGATCATGACGCTGGACTTGTGGTGCAGGTCCCAGGGGATGGCCTCGCGGGTCGGGTCCATCCACCAGTTGTAGCCGGTCTCGAAGGCGGTGACGGTGTCGGCGTAGTCGTAGAATTCGTGCGGGATCGTGGTGCCTGGGTTGGTCCAGATTTTGACGCCGTTGGGGAAGGCATCGTGGATGGTGTCGTGGACGTCTTTCATGTAGGAGAGCTTGTCGAGATCGGAGGGGGCTTCGTCGACGAAGATGCCGTCGAGGTGGATGTCTTCGTTCTTGTGAGTCTGCCACTGGGCGTAGTTTTGGGCGTCATCTGAGATCTCGGAGATGGAGCGGTCGGTGAAGCCGGTGCGAAGGTAGCCGTAGACGTGGGCGTTGCCATAGCTGTTCAGCTTGGCGACGCCGCCGGTGTAGTCGGAGTTGGGCGGGTACTCTCCAGGACCAGAGCTCGGGTTGATGATGATGTTGAATTGAGTGGTAGGGTTGGCGGAGAGGGCACGGTAGACCTCGTCCCAGGCACCATCGATAGGCCAGGAGTAGAGTGGAAGATCAACAGCGAGATCCGGGTTCGGCGCAATACGCTTTCCGAGAGGTGCGGCGGATGCAAGAAGGGCGGTAGCAGCCGCCAGGAGATAGTTTTTCATGAACATCTTGTTTGATCGTGATCGTTGTCGTTAATGGAGTGTTTTCGTCAGAGACAAGAGAGTGACTGTGGGTTAGAGCAAATGAATGGATGCCGTCGAGGCCAAAGGGTAAAAGAGCGACTGGGTGCAGCTTGTCAAAAGCGCGATGGTAAAGCAAACGTGAACGGGTTAGATGGATGTTCAGACAAGGAGCCTACCTACCATGTTGGCGCGAGACAGCCAGCCTTTTGTATACGGTCTACAACAGCGCAAGGGGGGCAAGGCCCAGAGCCACCCAACAGGCCAAGCATGTCTGGCCAGAGCATAGGCGTAGGGTACGTACATCGCATGAAACGCCACTGTGGTGCAAATCCACATGTAGGCGAATTTGCTGCTTGTGTGTGTTGTGTTTGCGTGTATTGCGCGTGTGATGGCGGCTAGGTGGAAGATGAAGTGCCGTCGGGAGACGGGAGGCTTGCTTCTGAAACAGCGACCGCACTCTTGCAATCTCAGCCTTGTGAGCAATTCGACACTTCGAGGCCGGATGGAGCAGTCCGCTGCAAAACTAGTCATCAGCGGCGTAAGCACGCGATGCATCCAATACTGCTATTGGGTGGTGGTAGAAGAGAGTTGACGTTCTTCGCCAATCGTCCACGAAACGCACCATCTCCTGGAATTCGGAATACCAGGGTGCCTGCCATAAGGCGAGGCAGGGCCGACCTACGAACGAAAATCTCTAGCCGTTACCAGGAACACTTACGCACATCTTCCGACAGACAAGGTCCCAATGCGAGGAGTATCAAGATGGAATCAAGATGAGTCTGGATACGGCAGCTCCGTCTTGGAACTGGCATTCATCACTCTCGAAGCGCTGCCTTGTGCCCGTGAGCAGTCGACTGTGAATCTGGGCAAGCCACAATCCTCCACAAGTGGAGAAACAAAGAGACCAAGAGCGGCAAATACTCAGCCTGCAATTTGAGAAAGCGCCCTTGGTGATCTTGCATTAACTTGGCGTGCTGCCTCCTGCAGAGCACAGCGGATGCTAAGACCTGTTGAGTGGAAAATGTGTTCTTGATTGAGCAGGATCATTGCTTTCTTCTCATGGGTCGCTATTTTAATTGGGGACCTGGTGTTGATGCGAATATCACAACATTCGTTTGGTCAACCGAGCGCCATCCGAAGCCTCCGTAGGTATCGTTTGTGCATCACGGCATCGAGTTTTGATCGTCAGGCTCATCTGCGGGTTTACTGTCGAGAACAAGTTCCACTTGGAAACCCTGGCCTAGTGCTGATGTCGCACGCGCGCCCCCTGCAGCAGTGGAAAACTTGTGGCAGGTCCCTTCGAGCCAAGAACCTCTTGCATGAAAGAGTATGCAAAGTAGGTAGCCGCGGTCACTTTGCAACACAGGCCTTCGTGACTCAGTATCTGACCACTCATCAAGACAATTCTACTATCGCTGATTGAGAAGCCAGCGAGTAGCCAGCAATCACTAGTGGAGGCGAGCGATCATACCCCAGCCGCCCTTTGGGTTATGCCACAGACGCAACCCAGGACTTGTTATTGTTTGCAATCAAACAGTCCACGGTAGACATAGTTGCACAGCATATCGGCAGCGCTAATACCTCAACTACTGTCATTATGCTGGGCAACCGCTCACGTGTCAATGATGTACTGGAAATCAACAGGTCGCCCATCCACATCCGGAAAGAAGTACAGTTCGGTGTCCAGTGCGATCGACCGGTGGCAGGTTCATCGCACCAGGGTAAGCGTTTGCAGATATATCATCAGCACACATCGAAATACCACAACTGTGGGCTGTCTTGAAGAATCAAGATCAGGATGAATGGACGTAAATGCATGCTCTCATGAATTGATTAGTGACTAGGGAGAAAAAGCCAATGTGCAAAGTAGTACAGTTCCTCCCTTTCCGTGGCACTCACGCGCACGTATGCAGCTCCCAAACAACCGCTTCAAGCAAAAAATACGTATATGCTAATATGATTTTCTCAGCCACCCAAATCATCCCAAAAGAAGTGAAATAATCTGCAATTGCTAATAGCAGATCACACACAAAAGAAACTTTTTACACCTTGACCGGAGTAGGCAGGGTGAACTTGACGGCCGAGCCGGAAAGGGTGGCCCACATGATGACGGGCTCGGAGCCGACCTTGTCAGTCCTGGCGGTGCCAGAAACGGTAGGGGCGTTGCCAGGGAAAGTGACGGGGATGGTGGTGCCGCACTTGTTGCCAGTGGTCGTGACAGTGACGGCGGTGATGGTCTTGCCGTCGGTGGAGTAGGTGTAAGAAAGCTTGGGGTTGCAGTTGTCACGAGCCATGCGATCGATGAAGACTTGAGCGAGGTCATCGTGCTTCTGGGACACGAGGGGCCAGTTGGTCAGGCGAGTCATCTCCTGCACAACGGTCTCGGTCCATGCCTGGATGAGGGAGAGCTTGCCGGTCTGGGAGCCGACAGTGATGGTGTCCACGTCGCTCTGGCGCAGGTTGGCCTGGTGGAACATGTAGCCATCGTGGCGAAGACCAAGGAGGTAGCGGGAGGCGGAGTTGCGCTCGAAGGTAAGAAGGTCCTGGAAGTCTCCCTTGCCAGAAGCGGTGTCCTGCCACTCCTTCAGGGTGCAAGCAGGAAGATCGCAGTTCCAGTAGATGGTGGTAGGCCAGCGAGGAATGATGTTCATGCCAGCGTAACCGTTGTTGGAAACGTTGGATACGAGAGGCCAGTGCTGGCTGTAAGGGCTGAGAAGGACAGGGCGAGAGTTGTCGCCAACGGCGTGAACAATACCGTTAGTGATCCAAGCACGGAGGGCATCACCGTTGTGAAGACCAGTGATAGCCGGGGGAATGAGACCCTTAGGAGACCACTTGTTGCCCTTATCAATGCCGACCTGGCGGAGCCAAGCCTGGTTAAAGACAATCTCCTTGTTGGCATCGCTATAAGTAAGGTTGTTTTGAGGCAAGTGAGTGAAAGTGTGACTAACGTGAGCGAATGCATCACGGTTGGCCTCAATCATGAACCAGCTTGCGAGAGCATCACGCTTAGCGCAAGCAAGGCTCCAGGTGTAAGATGTAGGAGTAACTGGCCAGTTGTCCACACCAGTGCCGAGAGGCTTCTGGAACTCCTGAGGAGTGTCCGGAGGGTAGTCGTACCAAATAGCATCGTCAGGGTTGCAGATGGTGTTCTCAGTAGCAACAGCCTCGATAATGTCGCCGTTACCGTTGTGGCCGAGCTCAACGAAGTAGTTGGAGCCGGCAGGCATGCGGCCGTTGATGTTCTTAGTCCACGAAACGTGGGCAACAAGGTCATCAGGCCTGAGACGGAAGGTCTTATCGGGAGGAGAGTACATGGTGGTGGAGAGGTGAACATCATCGACCTGAGTGCTGAGGTAAGTCTTGCGTGCACCAAGGAACAGGCCACGGGTCATCCAGTGAATGTAAGAGTGCTGCAAGAAGTTGGAAGTGGGCGACCACTCAGTAGCCCAGCTACCAAACCAAACCATCTGTTGACGGCCAGAGAAGTTGTTGACAACAGCAGCGACGGTGTCGGTGGTGAAGACGCCGCTGGGGCCATACTTGGCGACCTGCCAGGTAGTGGCGCTGTCAACGATCTTCGCAGGGTAGTGGTACATGTTCTTGGTGCTCATGGTAGCGCCAAGCTTGATGTTGGCGGTCTCGAAACCAGTGCTGTTGGTGAGGCTGATCAACTGCTCGACGTCAGCTCCGCAGCATCCAACACCAGCATCGGCGGGAGCGGTTCCGAACGAAGGCTGAGGGTAGGCATCGATGCGAACGAAACGAACACCGAAAGCAGTCTGGTATGCGTAGATGGCGTTGTACTGGTCGTTGCTAATACCGCTGTTCCAGACGCCGCCATCGTACTCGTAGGCGAGCTCGCTGAGAGAGATGATACCACCATATTTACCAGAAGAGGTAGAGGTGTTCAGAGCAGGGAGCTGGTAGCCAGTCTTGGGAACGTAGGAAATCTCGTAAGGAATTCCGTAGCCCTGAAGACCAGAGATGACGGAGTAGGGGTTGTCACCCTGCCTGACGAGGATCAAAATGGTCGAGTCAACGGTCGCGGCCACAGCTGGGGCGACGGATGCCGAAGGAGTGACAGACAACGAGGAAGCAGCGCCCGCGCTGGTGGCAATAGCTGGTGGTGGTGCAGCAGTGGTGGTACCGGTGGCAGTGGAAACGACAGGAGCAGTCTCGGTAAGAGAAACGGTGGTTGCGGTGTTCGTATCAGAAGATCCACCCGAAGATGCAGCAGAAGAAACAGATGTAGTAAGGGAGCTAGCTGCGCTCGCCGAGCTCTCGGACGAGACGATGCTCGACAGGATAGAGCTGGCAGCGGTGTTGGTAGAGGCCAGGCTCGAAAGAGATTCGATCAATGCAGAGCTGCTCGCTTGGTTAAGGCTGGTCGCAGTCAAGGTAGTAGTAGCAGCCGGAGTAGTGGCACCCGGGGTGGTGGTTTGTCCATTGCCCGCTTTGCAAGATGCGAGTGCAATGCCAAGGGCGGCTGCAAGCTTGCAGATGGCAGAAGATACCCAGGTCATCGTGCAGTTGACGACAAAGGTCTAGAGAAAGGGAGGTAAACGAATGTGTTTGAGGATGTCCGAGAAGAAAGCCGTTTCGACGAACACTGGTAGGCCACAAGATATATACTAACCAAGGCGAAGGATCATAGGTAGGTGAACACTCCCCGAACCCGCCAGCCGTGTATGCCTCGCTCGAGATGACATCTCAGAATGGAAACAATGGGTATTGCTAAGACCCGCGCCGTACCATTGGCAGCGTGCAGGGGGTTCTCGCCTCTGCAAACCTAAGTCACTACTATTACTCGAGTGCTCGGCACTCGGCGCCAGTAGCAGAACGGTTGGCCCCCAGGGCCACCCAGCGAAGAGGCGTCTGGTGTACGAGACTCTGCGGTCGAAGGGGCAGCTACAACTGTCAACCCAAAACGGAACAGCAAGCGACCGAGATGATCCGCGCGCCATCATCGCTGCCGCCATGGCTCAGGGCACCACGGAGATCACCGCTACTTGACTCGACAGGCCAGATCACACTGGCGAGTCCGCCTATACCTGTCCAGCCACTGCTATTAGCACAGTGAAGTTTTGCACAGACACGGCATAGCGGCTCGTCAGAGGCCCCAGAATAGCTTCAATCGTCCTCAGGTCTCTGCCACCTGCAGGCACGCGAGCGCCTCCCGAGAGCCAAATTCGCCCGCCACAAGGGCCGATGTCACAGTACTTCTTGGTATGTATTCATTACAGGTGGACCCATATGCCCTTGGTCAATGTCTCACAATCACGTATCCAGCAGCGTAGGATCGCAGAACAATCAAAAGTACGAACTTGGCGATTTTCACCTCTCAGCTCGGCTCTCTAGCCTGAAATGTTGAGCGAAGAAGCTTTGGCACGTTTGGCCCTCTTGTCTCCACCAACCCAAAAGAGTGCTAGGTGCGTTACAAATCCAAATATTGCTTTTTGCTATCACCGTGCCTGCGATGATGGGCGCTTGCTTTGCGGAAGAATCTCCCATACGTACGCGTCCTCAGGCGTTGTGGTCATTTGTGTAGCCGCTCCCAGGGGCTTGGGCCTCCACGTGGATGATCGACCTTGTGGACCGCCAGTCGTTACACCGCAATACATCCCAGTCCATCCGGCCTCTGATTGCTCACCCTCGCTGCAGGCTGCCACCCTTCGAATTTGGTGGAATCAATAGAGTTGCAGCACTATAGGCCCGCCTCGTGAAGGTATGGTGTTATTTGCAGGCTGTCACTCCACTACTACATGCACCTCTTGCAGGGTCAGGCCTGGGCTCCGAGGCGACTTGTCTTCGTGACAACCTGCCTGTTCCGCAGGTAGACATCCCTGCTGAGCACCAACCTCGATCTCATCGTCGGTCAGACCTTTGCCCCGCTGAGCCAACGGCCTCACGCGGCACGTATGCTTGAGCGATCGCACTGCACAGGCTCGGTGTGATTGCAGTGGCGGTGGCGCCGCGCTTTTGGGGCGCCCATCTGTCAAATGCAACAACCCGAAGAGGCTTGTGGTGATTGCGAATCATCGCACCCAGCCTTGAGGTAGTCTGTTCATTTGTCGCTCGTTGCAAATTTTGCATACGCACTTTATGGGCTCAGCTGAGAATACGAAATATTTCTGGCTCTTGCTGCAGCGGGCGTGGCGTTCCAGATCTACGTGAAGCTCTAGCCTGCGCCTTAGAGCGGTTTCCGAGGGAGGAACAAATAGTGCTTTACAAGGGCCCCTGTACGCTGTAGGCGATCAGGTTCAATTCGCGCGTACCTCGTGTCGCCTAGCGCGTGGGGTCAACAATCAGCTCACGCAGATCTTCTTCGACGTTCTCCCTCGTCTCCACCTTTCATTGCCGAGCAAACGCTTCAGGTCTTGGTACGCAGCCCTTTTGATATTGTCACCTCACACACACAGGCGTCAGGTCCGATGTCTGATCACGATGCATATGCTGCAATGAAGGAGCCTCACGCCGGCACTGTACCACTGAAGAATCGACCATGGTACGGCCGCTTCTCTCGCCGCGCGATCATTATTGCCGGCGTTGCAGCGGCACTTGTCATCATAGCACTTGCTATCGGCCTGGGAGTGGGTCTTGGACTTCATCATGGCAATGACAACAACGAGCCCGAGTCTACGCCGACATCAACACCAATTCCTCCGCCATCTGGCAACAGCACGTCGTGGCAGCCGGCAGTCAACAGCACCTGGCAGATCGTGCTAAAGGAACCCATCAAGATCTCCGCTGACAACAAAACTACCGATCCTGATGTGGAGATCTTCGACATTGATCTTTTCACGAACTCCAACGATACCATTAAGCTGCTGCATGATCTAGGCAAGAAGGTCATATGCTACTTCAGTGGTGGCTCGTACGAGCCTTATCGCCCAGACTCTTCACAGTTCCAGTCTCAAGATATGGGCAAGCCATTAGATGGTTGGGACGATGAAAAATGGATTGACCTTCGCAGTGACAGCGTGCGAAGTATCATGGCTGAGAGGATCAAACTCGCGAAAGAGAAAGGCTGCGACGCAGTCGACCCAGATAATGTTGACGCCTATGTATGTCCGATGACAAGACTAATCTTCGCAACCCATACTGACTTTGACATGCAGAACAATGACAACGGCCTTGGTCTTACCCAAGCAGATACCATCTCATTCATGGGATATCTAGCCAACGTGACCAGCTCCTACAACATCTCGATTGGTTTGAAGAACGCTGGCGAAGTTGTTAGCAACCTCACATCCATCGTGCACTTCTCCGTCAATGAGCAATGCGTTGAATTCAAAGAGTGCGAGTCTTTCGCTCCGATGGTCCAGGCCGGCAAGCCGGTCTTCCACATCGAGTATCCTAAAGGTGCACCTGGCGATATCTCCGCGAAGACGGCCGAAAGTTCGTGTTCCCGCTCCGGCGCCGGGCAGGGCAGCGATAATTTCAGTTCTTTGCTCAAGGGCATGGGCCTGGACGGGTGGGTAGAGTTTTGCGACCGGTCAACGGCGAACACTACGATGGTCTTGGAAGAATGACATCGCGTATCGGAGAAGGGATCATCAATTCAATTCATGATGAAAGCCGAGCCACACTAATTACCCTTGTACCATGAATTTCATAATTCCAGCGCTTTGGCACGCCAGACCCCATGCCATGTGTTCTCAGCTCCCGTGAAGACGCGCTTGGAGGTGGTCAAGCGCGGTACGATTGAGACATTACAGATTTGTCGGCCGAGAAGCAGGTGAAACGTGGTACGTTCGGCGCACCGTCGCATTTGCGGAATTTGTGAAGAGAGCTTCGCCCGTACGGTACCGTACCAGAGTTGTGTGCCGACGTGACCCCTTGCTTGAGCTCCTGAGCCGTGTTTGCACAACAGCGTGACGCCCGTCTTTCTATTCTCGATGCTTTTCGATCCCACGGTCTGCAAGCAGGACAAAACTTGCAAGCGGGCAAAGATAGAAAATGCTGCAGGAGACTCACTGCGTGGTATAGAGGCCATCCCTGCGGGCAATGGTACCTCAGTACATGCAGAGCATACGAAAGTATCGTCAGGCACAATTCCTCATGTCTCTTGTGGCGTTAACGGTCCCGCAACTTAACCTGGCCTGTTGGGATGAGGTCTCTACACCGCCCGTCGAATATAGCTAGTATACCCGCAGGCTGTGCGGATGAGCGGGTCAGGTTCCCTCCTCCAGCGGAGAAATCTAGAAACTTTGCTTCCTTGGCGCAATATGCGACGTCAGTTGCAGGATCGCAGGCGCCTCGCTCCCCCTGGCGACTAGCAATGGTAGTCGAAATTCCCCGGCCAATCCTCCACACACCTCACCCGCGACTGGGAGCGAGGCCTTGCGTGCAATACACACCGAACCTACGCTATTTCGGGGCTGAGACGGCAAACTGCACCTGAGAGGCTGCCGGGTCCAGGATACAGTATGACATGCCAACTCCAGCAAGCGCCAAAGGCCGCCACCGGCCGTGTGGATCCAGCGAAGAGAAACTTTACTCTACTTGCACAGAATGGCTCGAGAATGGACGCCTTGACGCTCGCTGCTTTTAGGCTCTCTCGGATCACAGCAGTTGCGCCAGCGAGGCAAATGCGGATGGGGCTCTTGTGCAGCGCGTCACTACTAGTAGCATACGCACTCGTTGGCTAATAATTTTGTCACGATCGAGCCTCGTCCGCGGATTTGGCCGTTCCCAAAGCATTCAACAAAGCTCGTGCCCGAGCGTCGAAGGCTGGGCTACTCGATCTGGGTACGCTACCGACCGTGAAACACGCAAGTTCTGACGACCTGCTCATTGGTGCCTCGACAAGCTTTACTCGACCGCGAACTATATTGGTGAAGCAGGGTCGCCATTAACCTTGCGAGAATCCTTTGCCCTGATATTGAGCTCAGGAGTCAGGGCTCTGGAAGTAACCAGTAAGCCACTGGTGTGATCAGTATTGACAGTGTCGACGATTCAGCACGAGGCCGTAAGCAAAAGCAAATGAAACGATAGCCTCAGTCTGACCGTTCGTTTATATCGGCGTCTTCCGATGCGAATCATGGCCTAAGGCTAAACGCTCGATGCGTGACGGGACCATTGCATTCCCAACTAAATGCTTACAGATGTCCACCGAAGCAGTTCCTCGGCAGTGCCCACCGCCGGCATGTACTTGGCAGAAAAGGGCTGCGTCTGTGCTAGTTCTATTGCCGCTCTCTACAAGCGAGGAGTGATCTCAAGGAACGATGAGTACGGCACAGGGGTTTGTGACCGGGATCGTGCCTAATTGTGCTCTCAGCTCGCGAATGAGGTTTGCCATTATACCTCTTTCGGATCATGCAGCGGCCTGATTGCAGCTATAGTCATCGACCATAGCGCCGATCCACTGTTCACGGACGGTCTACCCGCGAGGCTGTCGACCTTGCTGGTCCTCCGCACAGTCTCTCGACGTCTCGATGTGCCACGCGAGTCTCACTCTCTCGTTTCCTGGTGCCCTAGCCGGTCCAGATCTGGCAGCCGGAATCTTCTGACAATGGCGTGCCGTGCGAGGGCGGGTGCGTCACTTCAACCTTCTGGTAGGCTGCGAGCTTCTCATCGATCTGGAACCTCTTCGTTCGGTGCCTGTTTCTATATCAACGAGACCTTCGCGTCCTCTCCCTGCTCAGATCGTTCACACGCCACCATTGCTTAGCACATCCCATCGTTCGGCCTTGTCTTTCTTGTCTTTGCAAGCGTACTTCACACGCATAACCATCCTTTGCTACTTCGTATCGACAATATCATAATGCCTCACTCAATCCGATCTATTGCCTCATCGGCATCACTCTCACTCGAGAGCTCGGCCCCTACCAGCCCCGGCGCCTCTCAACTGCTCGATGACTCCTTCGACCAGAGCCTTGCAAACGACGTTCTCCCAGCTGACGATGGCAAGCACTATGTCATGGTCCTCGGTGGACTCGGCTACATTGGATCTCACACTACTCTGGAGCTTCTCAAGGATGGCTACAATGTCGTTGTCGTCGACGACTTGAGCAACTGCTACGAGGAGGTCCTCAACCCCATCAAGACTCTCGCCGAGGAGCACTGCAGAGAGCATGGCCTCATCATGCCTACCCTCAGATTCCACAAGATGGACTACAGGAGCGCCGAGATGCGTGAGCTGTTCCCCATGTATGCCGCTGCCAGGTCTTGCATCACTGGTGTCATTCACTTCGCCGCATTCAAGTCGGTCGCCGAGTCCATCGAGCGTCCCCTTGCCTACTACCAAAACAACATCTGTGGTCTCGTTGAACTATTGGTCACTCTCCAAGAGAACGGCATCAAGAACTTTGTCTTCTCATCATCTGCCACTGTCTACGGAGCCAAGGCCAACGAGGGCAAGCCTCTCCGTGAGGACGACCTTGTTCACTTCGACGAGACATACATCGACGAGATGGGCCAGGAATGCCTTCGCATCAACGGCTCCAAGGGTCTTACCTGCCCTTACGGTCGCTCCAAGTACTTTGCTGAGGCGATTCTTGCCGACCTTGCAAAGGCTGATCCCTCTATGCGCATCACTGCCCTCCGCTACTTCAACCCCGTTGGCTGCCACCCTTCAGGCATCCTCCGCGAAGACCCCCGCCAGAAGCCTACCAACCTCTTCCCCGTCATCGCCTCCGTGATGAAGGGCACCAAGCCCACTCTTGAGGTCTTTGGCTCGGATTGGGACACCCGCGACGGCACCGCCATCCGTGACTTCATTCATGTCATGGATCTCGCCCAAGGTCACGTCGCCGCCCTCGCCGCTGCCAGGGCCAATCCCAACCGCGACTCTTTCCGTGCCTACAACCTGGGTACTGGCCGTGGCATGACCGTCGCTGAGGTCATCTCCAGTTTCGAGAAGGCATCTCAGCAGACCGTGCCTGCCATCCTCGCACCCCGTCGCGCCGGCGATGTCGGCGCTTGCGTCGCAGCTACCCAGCGTGCCGAGACCGAGCTTGGATGGACGACCGCGAAGGGCGTCGACGAGTGCGCGCGCGACACCTGGAAGGCTCTCAACATGCCTGAGGGATGCTAGATGCGACTATTTGTCCTTCACTTCACGAGTTTGACGATCGGCGTTCTTGGTTGATACACACATTACATACAAGGGCACAAGGGGGATAAAAAAAGCGTTTGCGGTTTCTTCGATACGCTTTTCGGTTGCGCACGATGGTGCGATACATTTCTCTCTACATTAATTGTATAATGAACAATGGTTACAACTTTGATACAGTTTCAATGCATTTCACAAACTTCCACCCAGCAAGCAACATCCTCGTACCAGTACCTGTGCACTTTGCCTTGAGTTCACGCTGGTATCTCAACAATGACCAGAGGTCAACGCCAACCTTGCAGCACGGTAATCATCATTGCATCGCAATTTGCACCAGCCCTGAATCCCATATCGCTCAAAATACCATGACTTACCCATCAACACGAAGATATCAATCTCAAACCGGACTTGCAACCTAATCATGGCCGCCCGGATAAAAGACAAAACATTTCTATTTTCAACCCCAAGCCTCGTGTTTTACAGCTGAAGTCTCCGACCCTGAATAATGACGCGGAGCTTACACCACAAGACGGCCCTTCGGCTATGAAGTCCCGGTACCTGCCAAGCAAGCAGCAGGCACCCATGTCTGTGGCATGCAGTAGAACACCCGACGGGCATGTGGCGTGAGCTGGTTTCGTGCAGAGAAATCTTGGGTGCGGGACAAGAATCTTGGTTTGGCAAATTCGAAAAGTGCCACATGCCAGCTTTCTTTCGCGTCCGCGTGCGCCGGGAGGCTAGGGAGGTATTTCGCTCGCTACCACAGCTACTACGGTATCTCGTATGTACTTTGTGCCACGTCGCTTGCGTAGCACACTGCATGGTCTGCTGCGCGCACAGCCACAAGTCACAACTGCCGGGTTCTGTACATGTCACGCGATTTTTTTTCTTTTTCCCTCGTACTCAATGCACACACCCTCCTCGAAGTCTCGTGGTACCATCGCGCACATGGAATGTTACAGGTACCCGTGTTGAGTACGTACTTTGAGTAAATATAGAGTGGGTGCAAATTTAGCGCGTATGAGCTCAGGCGACATGGATTGGTGGTTTCAAGAGACGTGAACGTTTCCACCTCTGTACAACGAATGAGCTCGGCGCGCCAAAAGTAGACACTCTCCAAAACCTGTTACAGGGGCTACCAGGCGTCGAGCGGCAGAATACAACGAGAAAGACTAATGTATGGGTAAAATTGCATCACATTGCGTTATTGTGTGGCGTTTTGGGTTCAAGGCAAGAGGTCGGTCCGACGGAGATTCAGGCGGCCTTGAAAGCTTGGTTCAGGGCAGCTGATGAAGAGTGAAAATTTTGCTTTCCACAGGGTATGTGAATGCGTTATGGCTGAGGGATGCGCGGTCGCCCGACCTTGTCCTCAACTGCGTTCGCAGCGCTTTGGTATACATGGAAAGTCGAGTCAATGCTCAAGGCAAGTAGTGCTCGCTGGCGCTCGTGCGCTTGCACAGCGATCCACGCCCTTTAACCAAAGCTGACACGGTCTAGGCGGGCGAACAGGATCCATGCTTTTTGGCGGTGCGTTACTCCTACCTGCTCCGCTGTGGGTTTCGCACGTAGACTAGAGGACTTAGCACGATCGCAGGTAGTTAGCGCTCTGGAGAAAAGTAAGTGATCTTTTAATCAAATACGCAGCGGATCCCACATCGGGCCAGGCATCGAGCGCTACCGGCCGTTGTTACAGTGGAGCGTTCGCGGAAACCATAGCCTTGGGACCCAGCACCAAGGCGGCATCTTGCGGCCGGGCGGCTAGTGCCCTGCGGTGCGATCAATGCGAGGTAGCCAGACTCGCCATGCAGTGGACACTTGCACGTGGAGACGTGTAGACAGATATCGCTCAATGTCACCATAGTAAATTTTGTTGAGAACGAATTGCTGTATGGAGACGCGAGAATTATTGTACACTAAGCGAGACGACAACGCCCGATGGCGTATTCGTCCCATTCGAGCAAGTGCATCAGATCAACAGAGGGAATTGCCATTGAGACGATCAAGTTCTAGACGTGGAAACTTGATTCGAACGGTTCACTCGTGAGCGGAAAGCGTTGGCGTCCAGCCCTAACAACCATGGGCTGATTTGTCAGGTCAAACGCCGTAGCTCAGCTTCAAGCTGGCATGCTATTACAATTAATCGCCCTATGGCAGTCCAGAACTTCTCGAACCTCGACTGCGCCCAAACGTACACAAGAAAGTTGCTTTTCGGATTCCACCGGGCTTCAAACAGAAGAAAAGCCATATGCACCAAAACCTGTAGATCATCAATGAGCCCTGCCGTGTAGTAGACCCAGATGTAAGGGACGCTCTAGCCTAAGAACCGTAGATCCGTCTGCTCCGCAACGCAGTCCACGAACACACGCGCGTCCAAGATCTTCGTCACAAACCTGCCGCTTCACTCCACCATAGCTCGAATGAAGTCATTCCAACTGTCCCCGAAACCTTCATAGTACTTGCTTCGTCGATCCGTGACGAAAATGTACTCTGCACGCGGCCGCAGCTCGCGCACGAGGGCCTTGACTTGGTCCCGAGGAACTGAATGCAGGATGTACGAGGCTCCCTTGCGATCGTAGACGTCAAGCGCCTTGCGCTCGTTCACTCCACACGAGCGGTAGCGGGCGTAGCTCTCTTCGAACACGGCAGTGATCTCTGGGCGCGTCTCTGTGAGTTCCTTGTCCGGGATTGTGCCTGGGTTGTGAATGATCTGGTAATGTGGTTGTTAGCTGCGTGTCGACTTGCCGCCGGCTAAAGCAGCAGAATGCATGTCCTGGGACTTACAAGTTTTTGGCCCAGGATACCGGGCGCTTCCTTGATTTTCTCGCTCACGGAGTTCAGGTACTTGCCAATATCGGCAGTGTACTCGTTCGGCGATTCGTCCAGGAAGATGCCCTCGACGTAGATGCCGTCGCTCTCGTGATTCTTTGACCAGCCGGAGTAGATCGCCACGTCCTCAAAGACCTTCTCGATGGATCGTTTGCAGTAGTCTATCCGCACATAACCTACTGTAGTCACATTGCTCCGAGCATTGAACAGCGGCAGCTCGCGGGAGTAGTTTGCATCGGGCGCAGGAGGCTCGCCAGGCCCGCTGTTGGGGTTTATGACAATGACAAAATGCAGGTCTGGGTTGTTGTCGATGCTGCAAGTGGCGGAAGTTTGTGTTAATTAACGATAACCAACATATAGCAGTGGCGAAATTATAACTGCAGGCGGTGAGATGAGACTTACGCTTTGTGCAGCGGCTCCCATGTACTCTCATCTAGCGGGTACATGTACAAGGGCACGATGGCAGTAGAATTGGGCGGCATCTCAATGGCTGATGGCGGTCGCGATACGTTTGGCGTCAGGCCGGGAGTTCCTCCTGGAGTTGCAGGTTTGGGGTTCTTGTTTTGGAGGATTCGCAGGAACTCTTTGAAGCGCCCCATGATTTAATGTGGGTCCGGATGGGATTCGTTGGCGGGAAAGCAGAATACGAGCGTCGTCGTTATTTTCCTGCGCCAGAGTCGAAGGCTGTTCAAGATATACGAGGAGACGAAGTTTGGTCTATCGCTGTTTGGCATATCTTCAGGAGGTGTAATCTTTATCGGGGTGCGCGCGAATCTCGGCTCGCCGCTGTGTCGTCCACTTCGGGCATAGCTGAAACTACAAATGGACCATGGTCTAGAATTGCACTAATCTATATTACCTTGCCTTCACGATGGTACCTAGGGACTCATATGGAATAATGATGAACGCAACGATGGTAGAAGCTCAATTATGTGGCACAGCGTTGCTATCAGTCTATGATAATCACCCTCCTCACCACGCAAGCTCTTTCGCCTTAGGTTGGGACTGCTTCGGCGAACTTTTCCCACTTCGGACCAAATTGCTCGTAGTAATTCTTGTCGTTGGTTGAGACAAACAGATACTCTGCGTGATGGCTGATATTGTCCAAGAACTTCTGAAGATTGGTTTTGGACGGAACTGAGTGCACCATGAAGCTGTACTGAGATCTGTCTCCAGACAGAGCGTTCAAGTCGCTCTCGAGCGTTTGGTAATGCTCGTAAGACTGTTCAAAAACGACAGTTATATCAGTGGTGTCGAGATCGAGTCCTGTATCAGGTATAACACCTGGATTGTGAATGACCTATTATACATTAGTCTTGCATTGGTAGATGTAGAGATGGCACTTACGGTGTTGTCGCCCGCAAAGCCGGACGAAGCTTTCACTGCATTATTTGCAGTACGCATGTACTCTGCGACTTCTGGCGTGTAGTCGTGAGCAGCCTCATCGAAGAAGATGCCGTGCATTTGGATGCCCTGGCTGCTGTTCGTCCAGCCGGCATAGGTCGAGATGTCTTGCAGAACATCACTCAGGTTTCTGTTACCATAGTCCGTCCTTACGTAGCCCACAGTGCGTGTGTTGGGGTACGCATTGAGCTTCTGAATGGCTGGCAGATAGTCCAGATTTGGCAAGGAATCATTTCCGGGCCCGCTGTCTGGGTTGACGATGACGGTGTAGTTGAGATTAGACGTTGCGTTCAGTCTACGGACGTTAGCAATTGTATAACCTCGTTGTCCATCGTTGTACGTACGCATCATACAAAGGCTGCCAGGAGTTGTTCACAGGATAGATGTAGAGCGGCAGGATTACGGACGAGGCCAAGCCTGTTGATTTGTGTCGTCCAGATAAGATTACTGCAGTAGGGACGATGACAACAATGAGCACAACCAGCACGATAATGGCGACAATTATCCAGAAACGTCGTGAGCGTTGCTTCTGCCGGTTGGCAGCACGTCGAGGCGCCTCCATGGTTAGATGCAGCCGATGGCTTCGTCGAGGGGTAACTTCTGT
Organism: Cladosporium sp. BSL10; assembly: GCA_001553865.1. Classification (NCBI taxonomy): domain Eukaryota; kingdom Fungi; phylum Ascomycota; class Dothideomycetes; order Cladosporiales; family Cladosporiaceae; genus Cladosporium; species Cladosporium sp. BSL10. The sequence continues at coordinate 30,615 of LJJI01000291.1, forward strand.
GCTTCGAGGAAACGAGCCTGGCAGACAGCTACTCAAACACACTCGCCGGCGGCCAGCACTCTATGCCATGGCTCACTGCGACTGGTGGCCATTCAGCTGCACGGCAGAAAGTCATTGCCACCAAGCACGCTATCCTCAGCAGAGCCAGCTCATCTACCAATGCACAGCCATGGATGCTTCTCCAGGGGCCAGCCTTTGGCGGCCGGGCCCTCGAGGAACTCGTATGTGAGGTTACCCTCGTACTCTGATCATCAGAAGGCCCGATCTCGGACAGCACATCCGCTACTTCCCAAACGAGGGGCCCACGTTGTTGCAGCAGACGGAGAGCTTGGCAGACGTCGCCTATTGTTAGGGCGCCGCAAATAGCCAGGCGAGCGGCGAGACGCCTGTCGCTATGGTTGGGCAAGTTGCAGAGTGCAGACGGGAGGAGCGAGGGTTCGGTGCATCACACGCCGTACACTCGGAGTGACGGTACCACGGATGTCGAGGACGCTGCACGAGGGTTGCGCGTGTACAGCACAGACAGTGTACAGTAGAATGCTAGCGTCGATGCAAGGGTGGATGGGAAACGGCAGAAAAAGCATGCTAAAATAGACTCTCGAGTCAGGGGACCGAGGTGAATAGTGCCCGTGTGTTCCTTGAATCCTTGGCGCAGCAGAAGAAGAATCGTGGCTCTCTTTAGCTTCCCGCTTGATCCTCCCGTCTGTGCCACCAACCACGCTTACCGGTCCCACGATGCCTACTAGTGCCCGCACCTGCAGACCGTAACGCTCACCCTCAGGGCTCAGACCGGACCATCGAGCCAGAGTTGCAGTACGCGAGCGAGGCGAGCGATCATGCCCGGCAGTATGCTACTTTGGGCCGCCTCTCGATCGAATGATGCTGCTGCTGGACGAGAACCGGGGGTTGACATCGCAGCCACCGCGCCCCAGGCCCCTATAGCACCATGCTTCGAGTCTGTGGCCGTGCTCGTCGTTTGGGCCGACTAGCCTGCTGGGGATCCTCTCGTCACTTCAAGGTTTGTCAGATGTGCTGTGCATATTATTTGTTGGAGGCTACTGCTGCTTCACGTTGCTACTACTGCTAGCTGTCATTACTCACTCCTGCTTACGCAGACTTTGTCTTTTCTTCTCTACCTTACTACTACACCCACCTAATATTTTGTTTCCCATTAGCGTCGTTCTTTCCTTGCACCAGTCCGCCACACAACACTTGCCATGGCGGGGGCAAAGGATAATATCACCGGCCTCTGGGCTGTAGGCTGGGAACGCATGACTGAGAACTGGTGGAACTTGGTCGTTGCCGGCATTGGCCTTTTCGGCGTTGTCACAGGTCTTCTATTCATCTGTTACCTCATAGTCAAGAGAGTAAGAAATCACCGCCAGACGAAAGACGACCGGTTCAAGCCACTACCAAAGGCAACCGCACAATACTTTGACGAGCTCAAAGCAAACACACAGCCTTTTGGACCCGAGCACGATTCCTCGAAAGCTCCTGCTTCTTTTGGTGTGTTTCTAGGAAACTTCGCAAACCCACCAACAGCAAACCAGACACATCTTCTTACGACATGGGATCTCATTGTACTCGACCCTCTATGCCCGGGAGTCCTTGATGGACTCTCAAACTCAGAATGCACTGCGGCCCAGCGCGTTGGAAGGCTCGACGTCAACGCTGTTGTCGCCTTCGACAGGAGCTCTGGCAACCACGACGACACGCGAGTCCTTAGCATTCTGGACTCGACCATCGCCACCAAATGGAGGCGCCCACAAGACACACAGTCGCCTTTTACCGGAGTTTTGCTTGCAAACTGGCAATCGGATATCACCCCTGCAGTTTTGAACGAACTCATGAAGTATCTCAAGGGACTCAACTTTGACATCTGGCTCGAGGCTGCCCCTCCAGCTTATCTCACCGAGCAAGAATGCACGGAGATCGACCTTTCCCTCACTCGTGGAATCATTTGCCGCAACGGAACAATCATGTACGACGGTGACCGCCGCAATTACTTCCAAATGAACGACATGCGCCGAACTCAGCGTGCGTTGGCCAAGCACATGTCTCTTGGTGGCAAGACCCTCATGATGTGGGAGACAATCGACGACAAAGTCGAGGTTGCCCACTCAGTCATTGCACGCAGTTTCAACTGGTGCCGTTTCAACACCACGGTCTCGTGGATTGGGCCCGAAAAGGCGCTGAAGGACGCCGACGTCGCGGCTGCGAGGTCCATCAAGGGTGAGCCTTTGGGCGCAATGATGTGGTTGAAGAGTAACGAGATCATGGCTGTTCATGACACTTGGAGACTGAACTTCCATATCACCGAAGAATCAGCAGGCCATGAGGAGTCTTTCAAAACTCTCGAGGGACTGATTCCAAACCTTTCGTCGAGGTTGGCATTGATGCCCTCAAACGACACTGCAAGCGACCCCTTCGGCGACGCAAGCCAGGTCATGCTCAACGGCGACTTTGATGGCACCATTCCTGCACAGTCTCAGAAAGCCCCATTCTCATACTCTCCTCGAGGCGAGGATTACACTGGGCTTGGATGCTTCCAGCTCGGCCTTGACGCGTCAGCAGAAGACTTTGCCGAATTAGCCGAAGGACAGCGCCGCCTGAAGGAATTGGACCTCCTCGATCGCATCCAACCGGACAAGCTCCGTGAGTTTGCTGAAAAGATCCAGGTGTTGTACGAGAAGGACCGTCAGTCGTTTGAGTATTCGCCATATGACTCTCAAGCAGTGAGGGAGCTCGTAGATCAACTTAACAGCGCCTCAGGCTCTGAACATGACATCCTCAAAGTCTACACTGGAATGCACTCTGGATTCCACCACGGCACTCATCACCAGTACTGGGGCTTGCACGACGTGGATCCTGTGACCGGCACTACCGATATTCACATTTCTCTTAAGACCACCGACCGCGTTGGAACACTGCTGCACACTTTCTTGTCAAGCAGGCAATACACTCGCGGTCAGTGTCTGATGGCTGAGATCAGTCTTGCAGAGCAGACCGAATCGCTCCACACCACATGGGGTCTGCCTGATCGTTTCGTCAAAGATATCGAGGGTCTTTCATCAACTGAACTTCTATTGCTCTCACAACGTCTCACATTCGCCAAGGACGAGAACATCGGTAACCTCACCCAGCAGATCAAGGCGCTTTGCGAGAACCGTCTCATCGACATCCCGACTGTTCAGCAGCTTAGGGCGCAAGCTACTAACCAATACCTGCGCGATGAGATTTCTCCTGAAGACCTCGTCGCAGCACGACTTGCTTGGCATGCTGATCGTGGGTGCCAACGGCCGAACAAGGATGCCGCAATCTCTGTTTTCTGCGATATTCAGGCACGGCTTTCCAGTGTTCTGATTAACGGAGAAGCTGAATACATGACCCAGATGGAGACCGTGCTTCAAGAAATCATCAAGCTCGGCAAGATCGACGCGAGTGCTGATATACTTGCACTGTCAATTTTCTGTGCATTCCGCAAGTTGGCAATCGAGGAGGTGTACTTGGAGATCCTAGACCGTAACCCTCTTCCGAACGCGCACTCCGATCAAGCTGCCTGTTTCGCTGAGATGTTCGCACTTGGCTCTCAGTGCGAAAGTTACTTCGACATGACTTCGAACGTGATCGGAAGAATTTTGGCCGACAAGCAACAAGCTTACTACATGCAAAATCAGCCTCCGCAACGTGACGACAAGACCACCGAGGTCCCGACTTCATATGCTTCCACTTTGGTCGATGAGGATCCGAACTACACTCAGCCCAAGCTTCCTTGGTACTACCAAGTCACCTTCCTTGGAATCTTCGCAGTCCCTGCTCTGATTGATATTCTACTCTTGACGACTGTTGGACATGGACTGTACCTGAGCACGAACTTCGCGAAGCCTCTGATCACTATGGCTACTGCAGGTCTGATGTTTGGTCTTCTCCTGGTGGGTGCCATTGGAACTTGGATTGGTAACGGCGGCAGCTACTACCTTCACTCTATGGCTTTCCCCGTCATGAACATGTTCGTAATTACTCGGCTAATTGCGGGAATTGCCGTTGGCCTCGTGGTCGGCATTGGCGGCATGATCGTAATCGGTGTCTCCAGGCCCATTCAGCCAGACTTCAAGCATGATCCCTTTGCCAAGCCTGTCACATTTGCTGACAGCTTCGCCCAAGGAGGCATCTTCCTCTTCTACTTTGTCACGATGTCGACATATCTGACCATGCTGGCTACGTTGGCGGTCTACCAATTCCCTGGCTTCATGTTCCAATCTGGCCGCATCAACACTGTCGCGTGCATGCCTATCCTTCTGCTGTCGCCCATCATCACGATCTTTGTCCCTGGACACGACATTGTGGTTTACCCTATCGTACTGAGCTTTTTCCTTGTTGCTCTTCTGGCCAGCGCTCGCAACGTCTTCTACAAATGGGGCTCATGGTATCTCCATGTGAAGCTTTACTCGGATACCGACATCGTCAACTGGTACACAGAGATCACGCCCGCCGAAGAGCTACCCAAAGGCGTGACAGATCTCGGCCCAACTCCTCTTCCTCGCAGCAAAGTCTTCGCCGAAGTGCAGAAAGAGATGAACCGCAAGCCTTGGCAGAAACCCACGTCGGACAAGATGATCAAAGATTTGGCTGACAGCTACGAAGCCACTTTATTCTTGATGGACTGGTACTGCAAATACTCGCGCACAAAGATGCCTTACCCATACAGTCCTACCTGGAACTTGCAGTGCAAGACAGCCATTGACACACTGAAGGAGATGCAGAAGGGTCTCAAGCTTCACAACGCCTTCGTGCATTGGCGCGCTGGTGGTGCCGAGGTGTGGTGTGGTGTGCTCTACTTTGTCATTGCACTCATGGACAAGTGGGTTGCGCTCTTCACAGACGGCACGCTTGTTGGTCTTTCCGCTGCCAACTCAGTGTACAGTCTTCCGGTTGGTCTCAGTCTTTGTTACTACCTGATCGCTGCCGTTTGTCTCGACAGCGTCGCATCTCCACTTTGGGCGAAGGCAAACAAAAAGACGAACCAGCCTATCTCTTCTCTGGCCTATCTCAAGCAAGTCGCCATCAACGATGCGAAGGCCAGGCGCCATCTATACTGGTCCAACTGGGCAAAATTCTTCTTCACACACGTCTGGGGCTTGGCAATCGCCGCCTCGCTCATGTGGACTTTCGTGAGCCCTCCAGCCAAGAACGAAAACGGAGAAATTGAGCCTGTAACCCCCGAAAAGGCCAGGTATCAAGCGCGCAGCGCCACTATCATGTTCATGGCTTACGTTGCGGCCTACACTGGTCTTCTCAGCTACCAGTACAACAGAATCTACACCGGGTCGCTTGCCATGGCCGATCTCATGATCGCTGCGATCACTGGTATTCTTGTCGGCACCCTCATGCGTCACTTCATGTATTCTGAGTTCCAGTACAGTAGCGTTATCGGACTTGGCACGGCCACATGGATCGCCGCCATTCTTTCAATGAGAACTGCAAAGATTGGCTGGCCTTCATTCACTAAGCCGAAGGCGGTGATGAAGCCTACTGGTGGCAGTTTCTACTACAGTGCTCTCGGACCTGACACTGGCTTCTCGCAAAGGACTCTCAGAGAGACATACGACGCGCTTTGCGCACTCGAGTCTGAGTATCGCTTCAAGATCGACCCAAGCACTCACCCTGGTGTCGAAGTCATGAAGATTCTTAGGGCTCAGAGCACTGTTAAGCAACCCGAGATGGTGCAGGCTGCATTCCCGTCTGCCATCTCACTCGTCGCTGAAGCTGCATCTCTTTGGCAAAGCGGCAACATCACCATTGACCTCGTTCCTGCGCGTCACTTCCTGCAGCAAGAGCAGAAGTTGCGTGCTGTATCTCGTCTCTCAGATGGCCAGCTACATATCATGGTTCTGGTCGGCCTTGATCTTACTGGTGGCGAATGGGTTGCCGATATTCGCCGCAACTGCAAGGTCATCGCCGAGTCTGTTGTTCAGGCCGCAGCTGAGGCACGTTTCGCTTTCTCTCGTGATCACTCCAACCTGGCTGAGCTTTTGGCTGTGGAACACATTGGCGATGGAGTTGATCAGGCACAACTTTCGGTGCCGGAGGGTATCAAACGCCAGCTCGAGTGGTCGACTGCCGAACGTAACAGAATCATGAAGACTGGCGAGCAAGAAGTCCTCCGCTACCTCATCCTCGGTATGGACTGCGATATTGAGTGGGATCTTCTTCCAGAGAAGGTCCGATCTGCCCTACTCAAGCGCTGTCTGGGAGAGCAATGCGACATTACGGAAAGCTTGGGAGATTGGCTTCGTGCGCGATTCTGCAAGAATGCTGGGGTGGACCTCGAAACACATTTCGCTCGCTCTAACCTTGGCGCCTCTCTTGCGGCTCTGATCTCTGACTACGCAAAGGCCGTGGATGCCGACTATCACTACCAAGACCGCTCCGAGCCAACCGACGCTGAGTACCAGAAGTTCATTGGTGCGGTTGTCAACGAAGCTGCAGTCACATCTGACTCGAGCTTGTCTGAGAAGCTCATCTGGCCCATTCTCACTGCTGTTCACACGATCCGCATCACGATCAAGTTCTTCGTGGTGTCGATTGTCGCAGACCCTGAGTTCCAGAGAGAGCTCGACTACGTGATCCGTGACAAGTCTTTCCTTGTTCGTTGGCCTGCAAGGTTGGTCTTGAACGGTATCTGGATCTACTGCAAATTCCTTCAAGGTCTTCTTCTCCCTCACTTCATGTTCTACAAGCGCGAGAAGATTCAGACTCTTCGCTCGAACATGAAGGGCATTCGCACTTCCATCCAGCGTAAGAGGGTCACTATTGATGGTCTGAGGGGTCCGTCCACCGGTTTCTTCAAACGCCAGTCTGATGGTACTGTCGACTTCCACCATTACTCCGGTCGCCACGAAACACAGCCTGAGGGTATGGGGCAACTCATTGCCATCAACACCTACTCCGACAAGATGCTCTTGCAGCGCCGTGAAGAGTACACCAAAGAGACTGTCTCCAGCATCTACAACTATCACTACCAAGAAGGTGCTACCACCGGCATCAGTCTCCCGTCAGCACGAAGCTGTATTCAAGGTGAACGCGCCGGTCACTCGATCCAGTACGATGACAGAGGTTATGTTACGGACGGTTCATACATGAAAGATGGCAACCGTGTCGATTTCAAGTACTACTACCGCAAGAACGCCAGGTTCGACGATGAACTTTTGCGCGCCGACTTCAGACTTGCCCATATCACGATCAATGTGTCTTGGTGTGTTGCCCCACCAAAGCGCGCCGAGAAGCTGGACAAGTGGATTCCAAACCCGAAGGTCATCGAGGCTACTTTCACCCAGGGTGAGGACTCCTACCACAGCAAATGGGACTATGAGCACAGATCGCACCCAATCATCGAGACCACGCTCAACGGAAGACCAAGCGAGACGCCTGACATGATCACGTTCGATTGGTTCGCTGTGCTCAAGAAGCCCACGAACTGCAGCTTCATCGCCGACAACCCTCTCTTCTCGTTCAGCTCTCCCAACTCGAACATCGTTACTCGCGCACTTGGCATGAATACCAAGCTGTACCCTGTGTCGACCGCCCTTGCAAGAACACACCTTTGGCAAAGCTGGAAGGGTAGCAAGGAGATCGATGCTGCAACAGTCAGATATTTGGATGAAGTCTCCATGCGCTCAGCTCCTGTGCTGAGGCCTTACTGGGCGGGTCGCGATCTGGGCCAGCTCAAGGCTGCTTCTGAGTACCTCGAATCTCAGGTCGACGCTATTCTCGCGAGAACTGATATGGACCCGGAAATCAGTTCCTGGTCCGCAATTGCCTACAAGTATAGTGATTTGTGCACTTTCGGCCAGGGTGGTGATGCTAGAATCAACACCAGAACTCAAGCCAGCCAGATGCAAGATAGCGATGACATCCTTCACGTCATTGCCATGGACACTGGTACTTGGCCCATCGAAGGTGGTGGTGTGTCTGCTTGCCGCAGAGACATGGTGAACGACCTCAAGACCATCAGGTGGCACGTTGTCGCCGAGGCTGCCAACGACTACAGCGTACCCAAGTTCCAGATCGAGAGGAACGTCCAGTCGCTCTCCATCTTGCCTTTGTGGGGTCTGGACTACCTGACCCCTATTCATGGTGTGTTTCAGGACTCTCTCGACGCTGCTGTGCAACGCCGCTCCCACGCCACCCGTGACGAGGACATTAAGAGGAACTTCTTCCCTATCTTAACCAGCTTGGTCAAGTGTTCTCGTGCAATCAAGTTCACTCACGCTCACATCGAAGAGTCGACCCGTGCGCTACTTGATCTCAATGCCTACTTCGAGAACCGTCACTGGACCGACGTCTGGATGAGCGACATTGTCAGAGACAAGTGGCATGAGCTTTGGCTGACCGAGGACATGGAGAACACAAGGCCGATCTCCAAGTGGCTCGACGCTGAACGTCCCACACTGTTGCATCTTGACAACGCCTTGGACATGTGGCACCGTTACCTCTTCATCTTCTCGCTCCCCGTCCCCGAAAGGCTTCCCGACGTCTTCCAGGCGTCTCACCACTTCGCTGGTGCCTCTTTCGGTGTGCTCTGCAAGATGAAGCGCAACTGCACTTTCCACGTTTGGGATCACTGCATCAGCTGGAGAGAAGTAACTGTCTTCTTGTCATCCGCCATGTCTTTCGACTCTCCATTCGTCTGCACATCCTTGATGTCTTTGTCGCGTATGACATCCACTTTGATTCTCCACTACGCCGACGTTGTCCTGCCTTGCGCCGACTTCTTCAACCCCGGCTGGGAGGTCGAGATCGGTACTCAGGAAGGTTCTCTGATGCACCGCAACACCTACGCTCGCAAGATCGACCCCGTCGTCAACGGTATCACCAACATGGAGAGGTACAAGCCCATCGAGACCATCAAGTCGAAGCGCCCTACAGTCACCATGTTGTCCCACGTCCGCTTCGTCAAGGACATCAAGAACGCCATTCTGGCCGCCGACATCATCGTCAACGACTGGGGCTTCACCGACTACCAGCTCGATATCTACGGCGATATGGAGAAGGCTCCAGCCTACTCTGTCGAGTGCAAGGAAATTCTTGCCTCCAAGGGTCTCCGTGACCACGTCGCTCTCAAGGGTCTCGGTAACCCGTCCAAGGTCCTGGAGGAGGCTTGGATTTTCCTCAATTCCTCCATCTCCGAAGGTCTTCCGCTCGCTATGGGTGAAGCTGCTCTCTTCGGTGTGCCAGTCGTCTGCACAGATGTTGGTGCTTCGTTCCGTGTCGTCACCGATCCCGTGACTTGGAAGAAGTTCTCCGCCGTCGTCGCGCCGAACGACTCCTACTCCCTCGCCAAAGCCCAAGTCAACGTCCTCGGCATGCTCGACGAGTGGGCCGAATACACCGACGAGCCCGAGAACAGACCCAAGCTCTCTCTTCGCCCGGGCAAGGAAGAAGTCGCCGCGATCCAGCAGCGTATGTACGACAAGGCCGACTCGCGCCGCAAGCTCGGCATGATGGGCCGCAACAATGTCATCAACTCCTTCTCGTCAGAGCGCTACCTGCGCGAGCACGAGCAGCTGCTCTGGGTCGGCAAGTTGCAGAGTCCCAGCTACCTCACCAGATCTCGCCGCGCAATCCCCATCTTCTCCAAGTGGGGCAACAAGCGTGAGAGCGACAGCCCCAGTCTGCTCGCTCGCTCCGGCCGCTCCATGTCCCGACCCACCTCGACCAGGGCGCCATCTGCATACTCCTTCAAGATCGAGCCTAAGAACAACTCTGGGCCCAAGTACTCCCGCGTGGAAGCACTCGACATGGTCTAAACTGTATCCTTTCCTTTGCTTCTTTTGCATTCTTGCGATACCGTTGTGAAGAAGTCTTCTGTCTTCAAACCTCTGATGAACAAGCCTGCAAAAAAGGCCCCACAAAACACTACATAATGACTTTCCTTACTCTTGTTTTACTGTTGCTCAGCGCATCGATACCGGGAATGGAGTTTGGGAGAGATTGCTTTTTTCCATTAAAAGGATGGGGGGCGCTTAGAGTGTACAGTACCATCGATTTTCTCTCAATGATCAGATAGATCACTTCAAAAATCAAAACAATAATGAGAACAATCTGCAATACTTCTCTGTCACGTTCTACTATTGTCCGATTCATTGCTCATCACATGTTGTTCCTGGCTGCCTCGTATTGTTTTAGTTAACCAAACGGTACGGCGTTAAGAGACTGACGATACATCATACTAAACTACAGGATCCGTGAACTTCTGTGGCGAAGGCCTCGTGTTCGCGAAACTTGGCCGCTCATCCAGAGTCTTGAAGTACCTCTCCACGTGAGGATACTGCTCTTTCCACTCGTGTTGCGGCCATCGCACGTTCATGAAGCCGAGAACACTGCATGTTGCAATGTCGGCGTAGGTCAGGCGGTTCTGGACGAGATAGTCGCCCTTCCTTTGCTCAACCCACGTGGAGAGCGCCCGTAAGCCACCTTCGACTTTGCGCATTTGGCTAGGTGATTATTAGCTGACACCGAACTAGAATACCATAGACTTTCCCGTTGACGTGTACCGATCTGTCCACGGCTTGCTCCGTTTATCCTCATCCCGCTTGTTCTCGAAGAAAGCCAGGACGAGCGCGTCGCAGATCCCGTCGACAACGACTTCGATCTGCTTGACCAACAGTCTGTCGTCGGCATCGTCGATAGATGGCAACAGTGAAGGCTCGGGGTACTTTGTCTCAAGCCACTCAAGGATGAAGTGCGACTCGTAGACAGCGGGCCTTCCATCGTTGAAGACGAGCACGGGCAGTTTTTCCAGAGGATTGTACTGCGGCGTCTGCGTCGTGTGGTCCCAGGGCACTTCTGTCTTGAGGTCGAATGGCAGATTCTTCTCTTGGAGGGCGATTCGCACTTTACGGGCGTACGGAGAGGGTGTTGCGGATATTAGCTCCCAGGTCATGATGGTGGTATATATTCGTTTGTGGTTTTGGTCAAATAGAAAGTACCAAGGTGTGGTGATGAGCAAAAGGACAGGAAGAAAAGCGCTGCTTCATATTACCTCGCAGGCCGTGTCGAAGCTTTTAGTTGTGTATGCATGGCTGAAGATCTCCATCGCGGTGATTTGAGTTGACCCTGCCATTCACCTTGATTGACGGACATGGGCACGGAAGCTGGCAATAAGGCACCGATGATGTCGTTGGCGCATGTTCCATCCGACTCTGGCTTCAGAATCCTCCTTGGCCGAAGAACCCCGCTCTGATGGCTGGAAGGCCAGGACAAACCCCAAGGCACTGTTACCCGACCTGTAGCCGCCTCCATCATGCATATCAACAATCTTGAAACCTCGCTAAGCTCGCTGGTAAGGGTAATTCTACCAAGCGGAGAGGATGAGCCCGAAGACATCTTTGCGTCTGCGCCAGGTTTCTTGTTCACAGACGACCTGACGAACTCGCACGGCGCGCCCGAGTCAATCATCCAGTACAAGAATAAAAGATTTGGCCAAATCGAGCTACAGACCGCAGATGTCCAAGGCGAGCAAGAGCGAACGTTGTTTAGCCATTACCTTTGGAATGCCGGCCTGAAGCTTGGAGAGTTGATCACCTATGCCGACCAACAAGAAGACAAGAGGTGGAGTGTCGAGGGCGAGAGAGTAATAGAGCTGGGCGCAGGCGTCGGGCTCGGTGGCATTGTTTCCACACTCGCCGGAGCGCAAGAGGTGCGTGGAATGGATATCGCATAATCATAGTCGGGCACGGGAATGCTGTGCTGATAACTGCACACAGGTCGTCATCTCCGACTACCCGGCCAAAACTGTGATCCAAAACATACGCTGTAATGCTGCTAGGAACATTCCAGCACAGCTAAGCAATAATTATCGCGTGGAGGGCCACGCCTGGGGCGTGCTGGACACGCCGTTGGCCTTGGAGAACAAACATCGTTTCACCCGCGTCCTCGCAGCAGACTGCTACTGGCTCTCGGGTCAGCACGAGAACTTGGTTCGGAGCATGCTACATTTCCTCTCCCTCGAGCCAACAGCGCGTGTATTTGTGATCGCAGGCTTCCATACAGGGCGTGCAAGACTAGCGAATTTCTTTGAAGTGGCCGACGAGCATGGTCTCGAGCCAGATGAGATGTACGAAGAGGACGACCAGGGCAAACGAAGGAAATGGCTACCCGAGCGTGACAATGGATGTGAGGATCATTCAGAGCGGAAAAAATGGCTGGTCATCTGCAGATTGAAGAGGAAAGCAGTGTAGAGCCGAGATTAACGGCTCGCACAACATGAGAACAATGCCACTAATTCGCAGTGCACAATGCATCACATCAACCATATCGCACAGTCTGCAGAGCGAGGAAGCGCACGGTCTATGGGCACAGCGTGGAAAACAATGCCTTGGTGTTCAACGCTCTCTCGATCCCCGATCGACGACCTACTCTTGAAGTGTCTGACGAGACTCAGATCTCGATTCAGAAACCACGCTCTTTTGTACGTACCTAATTTTATCAGAAAAGATCGTGGCCAGTGAGAGACCACATTCTGACGCGCGAGCGGATACCGGCATCTATGTGGTAACCCAAACCGCAGTTCGTGTACGAGCTTGCCTCTTGATCACAAGAGTCACGCTCTTCGTCCCGGGTCTCTCGGTCCACAACGGTTCACAACCCCTTCCACTGTACACTCGACCTTGTTTGAAGACGTTTGGCAGATTGGTAAGCAGTGACTCGAAAATCGATGTTTGCTCCCGCACAGCCACGTTCAGTGCTACTTACTGACGGCTCTTTCCACCTGTGCCACACTTGTGCTTGTGCTACCAAGTGCTATGATCTTGGTATTAATAATGCTGGCTTGTGACGATTCCACTCCTGTTGCTGTGTTCAAAGCTCTTTCCATTGAGACTGACTCACTGGCAGAAGCATCATCGCGGAGAATGGCATTCGATAGTAGCAGTACCGACATTCGTGAGACTCGGGCTCTGGCACATGAGCTCTGGGGCCAGTGTTAGTAGAAGGACCTTGGCTGTCGCAATTTCTCATGGCTCACAAATACGCAGGTCGCGACGCCACCAGCCTTTACCAAGAATTGACGACAGACTTGCGACGACTTCGCAATCTACTGGAGGATGTCGAGGAGCATGGAGCGGAAGATGTTTCGCTCGAAATCTCTTCAAGTCAGATTTCCACGCCGGTTTTGCAGTGCAAAGCTATCCTCCGCGGCCTCGATTTGAGCCTCAAGTCTTTCCGAAGCTCAACACAACAACAACTAAACATGCAACCAGAAGCCGTTTTAGCACTCAAGGCGTCAGTTCAGGTTGCCACGCACAGCTTGTCTGTTGTATTCGAGGCCCTCGTTGGCACACAACGATTGAACAACAAGGAAGTCAGTAGACTACCATCAGCCAGTATCGTCCAACAATCTCCAGCCCATGGGGCCTCGAGGGATGGAGTCGCAACGGCGACCAACGTGACATTGAGAGTGCGAAATTCTGCTAGGATTATCAGCTTGTCCGGCGGCCGTCCCGTAGGCGTTGCAAATGGCGGTCTCTCAATGGAACACATTGACCGCGAGCTCACCCGGTCACCATTTCGTAGCCGACGAGCTCTCACTGCTCCACCGATGCCGGCCGACTGGCACTCACCCTTCTCTGTACCAGATCCCTTGGCTTATGACACTTCGCGGGCTTGCACAATGTTGACGGATTACAATGTGCGTCCTAAGACTACCGTGCCGAAAATCTTCGTCAGCAAGTGTGATGAAGCGGAGAATGGTCTGCAGCTTTCGACCGACACAGCCAAAGAACGTTCGTCACTCGAGATTCACTCACCAGCGTTGGAGCATTGGACGGTTGATACTCCACAACGACGCTACTCAGAGGACTCATCAAGCACGAGACATGAGAGTGAAGCCAGCGCGGGCACAGCTTGCACCATGTATGTGCCGTACAGGCCCTGGTACGAGCCGATCAAAAAGATAGACAGCCACCTGGATATGCACAGTGTGCAAGAGCATAGCGACGGCCAATCCGAAGTTGATCTAGCACTAACGAGGACTTCGCCCGGCGTCATCACTGACCAAGAGTCTCAGGAGTCAAACCCGGTCATGCCGATCCGCTCGCCTCCTTCACTTTCTCAATTAGTGAGGAGTAAACGCAAGCCTCCGGTTCCACCGCGTCGGCGAAGGCGAAGCTGTTCAACGAAGGAGACAGTAGTGGAAGACTCGATATCTGATCTTGTCAAGCTTCCGTATCATGACGAATTGAAGCATGTCCTGAAGGGAAACCCCCTATCGCAGCGCCAGGCGAGTGCCGGAGAAAGCCGTTTTGCTGCGGACGACAATCCCCCAATCTCTCTTGGACGCAGTCACATTCGAAGAGCTTGGAGCATGGAGGTGATTGCCAAACCGCATGCACATACCATTGAGATGCGGCGGTCTCGGTCAGCGTCAGCACCTGAGTTGACGGCTCCTCCACTGAGACTACCAGTCTTTTCACGCCTATTCGAGCTTCCAGCAGAGTCTACCATGACTTCAGTAGACCCCGAGCATAATTTTCATGAGGGTAACCATAAGACTGATCAGTCGGAGCTTGTTGTCGAAAGCCTTGACCCCAGTCTGATGCTAACCCGCATGGATCACATCTGCGCCAGCTGGAATAGTCGATATTGGACCAAAGCAGAATCGTACCTGACGCGCCATCTCAGCATGGTCCAGCACGACCACGAGGTCGCAAGGAAGGTGCGCCACTTGCTCGGTGTTTGCGCAAGCTACCGTGGGCAATGGCAACGAGCACTGGCGTTGTTCATCAGTGTGATCAACAAGCCAGTCCGAGAACTTAATCAGCTTGACTGCGGAGATAGAGCTGCTTTCTATTGGTTGGGTGACACTTACTCGCTCTTGAACTGGAACGAAGAAGCGCTTCTGGCGTACTGTCTCGCTGGTTCATGCGAGGCATCGATCTCGGCGTCTTTCTCACCACGCTCAAACAGATGTCTTCTGGTCATCCAAGAGTGACTGCGCCAAACCGTGTCCAAATCCTCGTTCAAAGACAGATGGGCGGATTTATCGTTTCACAATGGTCTTGCTCCAAGAGGCGGAATTCTCCATTGCACTGTTGTCACGCAGCCTGTGGCTCAATCGTGTCTTCAGTCCCAGGGCCTCACGGCCCATCAGTGCAGCCTCCACGCCGCGAACAAGACTTCTCCGGCGCAAAGCCTGGACTGCACACCAATCTCCGACATGCTTCTGATCGCTCCCTCGCATCTCGAATCCACCTCCTGCTGGCCGATGCCCCACGACCCCACGTTCAACTTCCAGGGCGTGCTCGAAGGCAGCCTGATAGCCAAACACATCAACATCACGAACGTGCTGCAGCAAAACCCGGAAGCCCTATACTTTTCAAAATGCTTCTCGCCCAACTTGAGCGGCTCGCATTGCGTGGACCTGCGACGCTTGATCGCCGCCGTGCGCGAAAGTCTCAAGACGCTCGCCATGCGCTGGCACGAAATCGTGAGCCGCAGCGGCGTCTTCTTCCTCGTGCAATACGACTCCGTCGACGGCCACATCGCCACCATGGACTACTTCCGGATCGAAGTCGCTCGTTCCGCGCTTCGAAATGGCTTCGGTCTGAACTTCTGCTCGGAGAATACCAATAGGGCCCGGAGGACGAGCACGTACTACCACACCAACGACACTCTCGACGGAGCGACGAAGGGGGAGCTGAAACGGTGTCTCCGTGCTGCGGTCGAGATCACGTGCGCGCGACAAGTCACAGCGGGTTCGTCGGCGACGGCCAGGTCTTCGCGGCTGCTTTTACGGTTTCCGCGGATCGCTTCTTCTTCGTCCTCTTCTCCTCCTTCTGGCCCGACGCCACCGAGGGAATCGACCGAAAGCAGCACGTCTCCCGCCGAACTCGAGACGCCGCGCCCGACGCCGCAGAGTAGCGTTGACTTGTCCACTCTCGTGCCGCCGATAGGCACAGCGCTGCCGCCGCGGGCTCGAGATAGGATATCCGTTCGGTCGTCGTATAACGAGCGACATCTGCTCGGGCCACTGGTGAGATAATCATTGCAAGCAAGCCGGGAGAAGGCCAACAATTTCCCGAGCAAGAGACGGAGTCTATACCCACTCGTTGCTTACGATTGTTCTCAGGGCCCGTCCTGCCGCAGGCGGCAACATGAGCGCGAGCTCTGACACGCTGTCCTTGTTGTGAACATGGGGTTGTCAGTCGAAGAAGAAGAAGAAGAAGA
>LJJI01000292.1:0-122087 GCA_001553865.1 Cladosporium sp. BSL10
GGTCTTTTCTCTCTCTCGCGCACTCACTCACTCAATCTCTCGCTCACACACACACACACACACACACACACACACACACACACACACACACACTCACTCACTCACTCGATCGCTTGCCCATCTACTCTGCACACATAAGTTGACGCCCCCCATCCTCCTTTCTGGCCTTACCTCTCATCAACTTCGCTCATACCCAACCACAAAGCACATTGCATCACAGCATGGCGCCTAAGAGAGTTGCCGGTACTGAGGACGGCACTGCGATGCGCAAGGTATGAAAGAGATACTTAGCGTGCAGCGTCTTGGCCTAGCGTACTGACAAAGGTGACAGGATCTTAAGATGGCCATTCTGAAGCTTTCGTCAACGGGACCGACAACTGGCAAGACTGCGACCGAAAGCGATGCTCCCGACGACGAGAGTACCGTTTCCCTCGAGGTAGCAATGAAATCTAGCATACACGGCGTTCATGGTGCATCGCTGACGAGATGGGACAGAAATGTAAGATCGCCAGCAGCACTATCACCGCCGCGCGTGATGCTGTCTTGAACACGCCTGAGCTGTTCGAGGCCATTCTCTCTTTCCTACCTGTTGGGATCATCCTGTGCCGTTGTCAAAGGGTTTGCAAGAACTGGAAGAGAACCATTGCGACGTCGCCGACAATTCAGACCAAGCTATGGTTCAAGTCCGAGGCCAGCAGGCCCATCTCACCGGATCTCTTCTCGGCACATCATCCCTTGATGACCAGGCCTGAGACCCACTGGCTGCATAAACTCCAACTCGAGTTGGATCTGCCGGTGTACAATGGCATGGTGGCCTACAATCCGCTCTTCTATTTCAGTCAACACAAGTGCTTGGATCTCATGCCGTGCCATACGAAGGGGCAGATGGAGGACAACTGAATGGGCTTCCCTGTACGGCACACGTTCTATATTGACTTCGAGAAGCTCAACAAAGTGCAGCATACCTGGATCGACATGTATTTGACCGAGCCACGTGTCACAACTGCACAGCTGGAAGTTGAGTTGCCTGTATTGCGGCGTGAATACAGCGTGTACATTCGCCATGAAAAGGTTGTTGCTGAAACGGTGCATGACCCGCGTGGTTCAACTTTCAGGACAATCATGAGGAGGGTGAGAGAAGTCTGTGAGTCCGGTCACTGGCGCGCAACTCGTCACGGCTTCCGCAGCCCAGGCCTAGCTCAAGTCGCGGTACGCCTGTTCACAGGAACCTGAACAAGTTCCAGGACTTTCGAGCCTGAGTTCACACTGCAAAGGAAGGCTATGTGCACAGGTCGAATGCACAGGCATGGTAATGTGCGATTGCAACGCGGAGTACATCGGTCCGTTGACAAGGAGGCTGGTCGCGCATCTTGGTGACGTTCTCCGACGGACCAAAGGAGAAATCGACCGAGGCGGATTTGGCGGCCTTTCGTGATGCGCTGGCCTGAGTGCCCAAATATTGTAGCATATTGAAGGATGATGCAGTCCTAAGTGTCAGACTGCGAGAAAGCTACATCTCTAGAGTGTGAGAAGAGCGAGACCAGGCTTCGAGGCTTTCTATCGAGATGGCACCAGACTCATTGCTTCAATTGACATATAAATTGAAAGGTCTTTTCGAACAATTGTGTGTGTTTTGCAATTTCTTGGGAAGGATTTGGCAAATGATCGCCAATTGACACGAAGACAGCTCGATCCCCGAGGCCATATATATGTGCATAGAAACATACACATATATGTACATACGTGAAGCATGATGCTTAGGGTTAGGACTCACACGGACTTGCTCGCACAATGCTTAGCGGAGCTTACTGATGGCTGACATGCCAACAACCTTTCCCCTTGTCCGCGGTTGCGATCCTTCCGGGTGAGCCAGTGCCGGCTGTGGCTTGTAGCCTGTCTGGTCACTCGTGGACAACTCGACAAGCTCTATGTGACCCAGAGATTGGCTTATCTCGCTGGTGGCACCACTGCTCCAGCTCGACGACACGCAGCATGTAAGGGAGTTGCGGAACCCGCACAGCGTGGTCGTCACATCTCTTTTTCTTTTCAATACGTTTCGTCTTGCATTGCAAGAAGCAGCATCAATGGCAAACACGCCAACCGTTGATCTCGAGAAGAGTGGCGGTCTTGCGAGCTCCCCCCTAGCAGACAAGGACGCGTCGCACCACCGCCACCATCATCACCTCAATGCGCGTGCTCGCCTTCGCCACTTCCTCCATCCCTCTGGGACGAGAGTGCATATAGCGGACTCTCCAGTCGAGGCCGACGATCTTCAACGGCAGCTGTCGAATCAGCCCACAGAAGAGCCTTTCTCAATCTACATTTCCGGTTCTCCCGAGCACATCTCTGCGGTGCAGGAATCGCAGTCTCATCATGAAGCTCGACAAGCTGAGCTGAGAGGCCGGCATGGTGAGGTATGGGAACAATTTGCTGATGTGCAGAGCGAACTTGATGCTCTCAGCAGAGAGTTGGGGCGTGCCACGGAAAAGGGCGTGAGTCTGGAAGGGCATTTTGGGGAGTTCGGGTACTCGGCGAGGATCAGAAGCTACGACGACGGCGAAGGACCTAGTCCTGGCCGTTCTGGAGCAAACTCGCCGAGATCTGCTCGAGGCGTTGACGAGGCCGAGCCGCTCAAGCTGTTCAAAGTACCGGTCGTCAGGCAGTATTTCCACAAAGGTATTCTGTGGCGAGCCAGTGAAAGCGAGGAAGTGAGAAGCTTTGAGTTGTTCGTTGACCTGCTGTACGTTGGAATTATTGCGATCAATGGCGATGCGGCAGCGGAGCATCCTACGGGATATTCGCTGTTGAAGTTCATCAGTAAGTGTTTCCAAGTAACAGTCTTAAGCTCATCATGGCTACTGACAATTTTGAACAGTTACCTTTACTCTCTCATGGAAGATCTGGAACGACATGGCCATGGTCATTGCGTGGTTTGAGACAGATGACATCTTCCAGAGAGTGTCAATTCTTTTCCTCCTTGCCTGCCTCTTCGGCTACACGACCAACATCATCGAAGCCTTCGAGCATACTTACTCAACTCTCATCGGCTTTTATCTTGCTGCACGGCTCTACATGACTGCATATCTCGTCCTTGTTGCCTGGCTAGTCCCCATGGTTCGTACAGTGATGCTGTACTACGCTGCTGTCGCCGTCGTTAACGCCGCTTTATGGATCGCTAGCATCCATGTGTCTTACCCAAATCAGCTGGCTCTCATCTTCTGCGCCCTCTTCCTCGAGATCTCCGGCCAAACCTCGTACATCACCCTCCTGACCCTCACTCAGCGAATTTCTCCACGCCTAAAGAACCGGGCAGCGCAAGCCCTAGATTTCCACCCTGCTCTAAACATCGAACACCGCGTTGAGCGCACCAACGCTTTCGTCTCTCTCGTCTTTGGCTACACCGTCGTCGCCATCTTGTACCAATCTGCCAAGCCAGGCATTGATGCCATTTTCGGCAAAGCCATGCTCGGCCTCATCCAGCCGTTCGCTTACAACTGGCTTTACTTTGAACTCGACGGCGCAGGTCTGACATCCCATGCCATCCGCAGGGCAAAGTTTACAGCTATGACATGGAGCATTGCGCATTTGCCTTTCATCATGTCGTTTGTGCTTGGCGGTGGTGGTCTCGCCAGAATAGTGCTCGCTACAGATGTTGAGGGAGCGCACAAAGACTTGTTGACCGAGACGTACCAAGATCGATCGGAAGAAGAGATTGCGCAAGGAATCCGGTGGTTTTACTGTGCTGGTTTTGGTAGTGCGCTGCTCTTCATGTGCTCGATCTCGATGTCACATGTGCACAAGGACTTGGTCGGCGTGAGGCTGCGCAAGAGATTACGCTTGGGTGTGAGAGCTGCGACCGCGATTGTGATGATATGTTTGCCTCTGGCGGGCGAGGAGCTGGATTCTTTGGAGCTTGTGGCGACGATGACTGGTTTAATTGTTTTCACACTCGCTGTAGAGGTCTGGGGTGCCAGTCGGCAAGGGACTGGGTTTGTGATGAGAAGAAAGCCGTGTGGGTATGTGGGCAGCTGCAGGAAGAGGGATCTGCAGGAGGTATTGGATCTGGGTGGAGGAGTTGATGTCGATGCTTTAGGTGAGAAGAGTAAGCAGAAAGGTGGTGGAATGGCGAGTGCACCTATTTAGTTTCTCAATATGGAAGTTGCCTGGAAGAGAGCAAGTGCCTGTACAATTACCTTGACGAAACGAAGCATGACACAGGTAATGTTGGAGGCGAGGCAAGGAAACATGACTATTTGTCAGCTGTTGGCTTGCTGGAAGCTGTGCTCTATTCCTTGTTTGTATAAGCATGAAGGATATGACCAGCAGAATTGACAATCAGTCTTTTTAATTTTGATCGATACATATGAAGGGGTCGTTCCTGCGAACCACTCGCAACAAAGCGAAACAACTAGCCTACTTCCTAGGAGTTTCCGGAGTCCACTCTTCCGCAGGATTAGTATCGGCCTCGTTCCAGATTCCTCGGCGATCGATGCGCTCCACAGGCACCCTTGACCACGCCCCTCGGAAGATGAAGTCTTTGACCGTTTGCGGGTTTGTATTAGCAGGATGGCCATTGCTCGTCGCAGGACCCAACTGTGCCAAACGCAAATGGTACGCCGCTAAACCAGCTGTAAACGCAGCTGCGCATGAAGTTCCCCTGGTGTCCTTCAAGCCGTTGTCGAAGTTCCAGAAACTTTCGTCTGAGTCCACAGACTTGACCTGGTTACCAGGTGCATATGCATGGGGCAACCCGTTGGGAATGTCTGTGTTGCCGTAAATGGAGTTGCCATCTGATGCGACAGCTCCCATGACTAAGAGCGAAGGCACGGAGAGCGTGCCCATGTTGGTTTTGCCATAATTCGCTGGCCAACCATTCACTTCAGGCTTCCCTTCATTCCCTGTTCCGGTGACTAGCACTGCGCCTTTCGATGCTAGCGAATCCAGCAAGTCCTTGTGGCGGTAGGAGAAGCCGTCCCAGTCATTCAATCCATCCGGGCTTTTGAAGAAATGGGGGGACCAGTAGGAAGCCATCAGTACAACTGAAGGAGAAGACCCGTCGAGGTCGTCATTGACCATACTGAGCCCATCGATCCAGTCGGCTGTCGTGAAAGCTAGCCTGGCACCTTTATCAGTTTTTCGACAAGGCATACGAACGATGATCGGATCAATGTTCTTGGCCACTCCGACAGTGGCACCTGCGACAAGGCTGAGCATGGAAGTCCCATGAGCCTTGCAGTCATCCTCTGCGGCCTCATCGCCTTTACCAACCTGCAACCATCTCGCCCGGCTTCTGATCCTCTTGAATTCCTGTAGAAGAAGATGATGCATCAGCAAAGTTCGCATTCGTCGGGAGAAGTTGCGAGACCCACCGGATGTTTCAAATTAGCGCCCGTATCAACGACGTAAACCTTGATACCCTCTCCTGCACTTTCGTCAAAATGGAATCGATCCGGATCCTGGACATTCAAAGGATTATGGGATATGTAGCGCAACTGAGGAAGGGCACCTTTCTGGTACACCGATGCTGTCGTGGGATCCTCAGTGCAAGATTTGCCACAATCCTCGTTGACACTTGCAACCTTTTTCTTTCATGTCAGTATATGTGGACACGAGGGTGCGAGAGTGCAACTACCCAGGGAGACTCACATTGGTAAGATTGGAGATCTCAAGTGCTTCGCTGACAGTGAGAGACGGGATGCGCCAGTAGTTCAAGCCCAGAGTTTTAGTGTTGGAGGCTTCGAGCTGCGCGCCCCCTTTGAGGTATTTCTGGAGGTCGGAAGCAATCAGCTCGACCTGATTACCGTCGCGGCCATCTTCGGGCCAGACAAAGTAGTCCATGGTGTCTCCTGGATTTTGCGGGTCTTGTGGGTCTTCTGGAATCTGGATACCTGCGTCCTCTCCGAAGGCCTGGGCGATCTTCTTCGCGATCGCATCATATGCAATCGTCTTTGGGTGGAATGCCTTCATGATCATGGCTCTGGTCACCTCAGGAAGGAAGCTTTCGAGGCTGAGACCCCTAGGATATTCCTTCTCGTTGAGTTTCATGCCAGGATCGCGAGACTGCAACTTTGCGAGAGCACAGTCCCATTCATAGTGTGGGTCGTTGCAAGAAGCATCATCTCGGCGGTCCAGTTGCAATTTCGGGGAGCCATCATTGGTACGAGGCACAACCTTTGTGCCACTCGGGAGGATATCGGACCTGTATGGAGAAGAGAAAAACCAGGCTCGGTCGGTGAACTCTGGCCAGCCAGACTCTGTAGAGTCTCCCTTCTCGCAGAAGCGATGTCCTTCGAAGATAGGGTTAATATCCATGAACTTTATCCGCTTGTTGGCCTTTTCGCTGTTCAACTCTTGCTGGACCTCAGAGACCGCTGCTTGGATCATAATGTTGAAAGCATTCACTCCGTTGTTCATTCTTTGGCGCAAGTCCACAGTCAGAGGAAGCGATGGTTCGATCTCAACCCCTTCGATGTCTTGTAGTGCAGCGAGTTGGATCTGCCCACCATTGCAGTCAAGGTTGCCTTGAGGCTCAGCAAAGAAGCGAGCGTAGCCAGTCACAACAAGTGTGAAGTCGTCTCCTGCAGCTTCGAGGATGTCGCGGTACACCTGTTGTAATTTGGCGAAAACTTCACCATGTGCAGCGCTGTCGCGGGGCGTAATGCCTGCAATGGACTCAGCGTTCTTGAGCGCTTGCTCACAATCTCCTGCGATGGAACCGAGGACGATACAGCTTTTGACAATTGAAGAGAAGCCGAGATCGTTGCCTCCGATTGAAAGTGTTGCCATCTTATAACCCTCTTGATGAAGATCTTGCATGAGGCTCAGCTGTGTAGCACGACCGTGTGAACCGGCATCATTGATGTTACCTATGACATCGCCGGTGCAAGAGAGGAACTTTAAGCGGTTTTGAAGCGCTTCGTAGCTGCCTTCTAGTCGTTTTGGGTATGATCCGGAAGTCGTAAGGCAGTTGTGGCCAGGATCTTGAGGGTTGTCCAGCAACTTGCCAGCGCCTACGCCAGCAGAATATCAATCTCCTAGAGCAAGCCATGTGGGAGCAGTGGGGAAGCCTTGTGGCCATTCTCCATCGTCTCTAGGCGTTTCGTTGTCATCGATGACCGGCAACTGTGGATCGTTGATGTCCCCGTCATCTCCACCAGCCCCGTCACCGGGGCATTTGTTGAAGAACGTATATGCCTCGTTAGTTTCAGGGTATACCTGGATCAGGTCGGCTCTACCGCGTCCGCCCAAGTTTGCGAAGTTCATGACTTCGCCACGGTCGATGGGCGAGTAAAGAACGCCTCGCTTGGTCCAAGAAAAGGAGCTGCCGCCGCCTCCGCCATTGGGGCCTGCGTAGCCATTGTTTTTCCACACACTGCCGGCACCGGTGTATTTGTTGAGCCAGATGATATCAGCTCTGCCCGAGTTCTCCACATCAGCCAGGCGGAGGTTGGCACGGTCCCAGCCTTCAGTCTTCTTGATCTGGCCGACGTTTTCCAAACCATCCTTCTTGTTGAGCCAGCTTGTCAATTTGCCCTCCAACTCGAAACACACAATATCGGCTCTGCCGTCGCCATCCATGTCTGCGATGCGCATATTTCGGTCGAATATGCCGACGCCTGTCGATTTCCCGCAGCCCGGAGACGCGACAACACCGCGATTAGCAAATGTCAACGTCTTGGTAGCCGAGTTCCACTGGTTTTCCCACAGAGTGACAGCACTGGTAGTCTTATCCTGAACTAGTACATCGCAGCGTCCATTACCTGTCCAGTCGGCAAGGTGTATGAGGGTTCTGGGAGCATCGACCTTGAGTGTGAACTTGTAGTTGGGGTCCCAGAACGAAGCGTTGTGGGTGTTCGCGAAAATCTCATTGGAGTGGCCGTCGGCATAAATCCAGACATAGTCGTCAGAGCCCGTACCGCGCATGTCACAGTAGAAAGTTCCGTCCGCCTTCAGCTTGGTGCCACCAGAACCTTTGTTCTCATACGCAACTACATCGTAGTGATCACCTTGATCCTTGATATAGATATAGTCGAGACGGTTTGAGCCGTAGATCTTGCCGAACTTGATCTGGTGGTTGACGTATTGTTCCGCTCCCGAAACAACGCCCAGGTGAGTGATTCCAGACGAGCTCCATTCAGGAACGATACCGCTTCCACGACCTCTGCGGTTGGTCCATGTTTGAACGTTTCCATTGTTACCAACAATGAGGACATCGGATCGGTAGTCACCATTGATGTCGCCTAAGTGAAAGGCGGGTGCAACAGTTCCGGTCCAAGGATCCCGTGGGCCAAACACTTGACCCCGAATACCGTCCAATGTGCTGAAGCCCTGCCAGGAGTACTTATCGCCCTGACCCGCGTTGCGAGAGCACTTGGCGCTCATGTCTTTCTCAATAATGCAGAAGTCGGCTCTACCATCGCCATCGATGTCACCAATTCGTACGTCATAAGGACGCGGGACCGCAGGGACAACGACTCCGATTGATTCGAATTTGGGGGGGCTGCCACCTCTATTGAGGGAGACCATTATTGACTCGTTGCCCAAGCAGAAGAAGTCGTCAAGACCATCACCGTTGAAGTCGCCAAAGGCGACAGACGAGAGGCCATACTGACACTTCATACCGGGGTCAAAGAGTGTCGATGGACCAAATTTGCCTCCTCCGAGATTTTGGCGGAAATAAAACTTTCTCGGAATTGAGTTGCTGTAATCGACAAAGCGAATCCAGTCATCCAGTGCTTGAGATCGGTCGGCATTGGGGTCATTCTTGATGATGTTGGCGAAGTACACGTTGTTAGGGACAGAGCTGTAGGTGCCGCTGTACGGGGCGTCAGGATCACCTGACTCGGCCTTGGTGATGCGTGCTGATTCGATGGCGCCTCTTTCGACACGGTTATGTACATATTTGCCATCATCGTGTCCACTGCCCTTCTGGGTCTGCACAGGACCACTAGCGTTCCCTGCAACCTTTGGACACTTATTCGAACTGGCGTCGCTATCGTCCTTGATGAGGCCATCGGTGGGTGGCGGCTGAATCACATCTTCCAGCTTGCTGATGGCATTCCACCACACCCCGGCAAAGAGCCGGTAGCCTTCATCAGTGGGATGGATACCATCGTCGCTCACCTGAGACATCGAAATGACGGACTCGATGTCTGCGAGCCCAATTCGCTTTCCACGGTAGTCATTCTTCACAAGGTTTCGGAACTGTTTGCTGAGGTCTTCTGAGCAGGCGCTGCGATCTCTGCTCCTGACTAATGTTGACAGGACGACCGTGACATCCGGCAGCTTGTCGTAAATGTCGTCAATGAGGGATTTCATGCGGACTCCGGCATTTGCTGTATCGACGTTACCGTTGCAATCGTTGCTGCTGATATTAGCTTTCTCCACACAGATGCACTTCACGCATCGACTCACGTTCCAGCATTGATGAGTACCAAGTTAGGCTTCAGTCCATTGACTGCCGACTTGCTCCATTCGTCATGTACTTGACTGATGATCCAGCCCGGATGGCCCTCGTTGTCCTTTGACACGTCAGCATCGACCACATCATTGAGCGGGAGGCGCCTTACATTGTCGGCCATGTCTCCGTTGTTCTTCGTTCCGACCATGTTCACCTTCCAGCCCTTCCAGCGCAACTGCTGGCGTAGCAACTTGCGATACCCATTTTCGTCCGAAGATCTGACACCCTGGGTAATGGATGCACCGAGCGGCATGATGCGCAAGTAGAAGTCTTTTGCATCACGTTCCGCGAGTCCTGGAGCACCTTTGCTCTCGCCCAGGTAGTCGGTGCCGTTTGCCAATGCAGGGTAAGTGGTGGTGATGCCTTCGAATCCAGGGTAGGAAGAATTCCATCCGTCTTCGACAATGACATCTGGGGCTGTACCGTCAGGGTAGGGAGATGGTCCATCCCAGTTTTGAGATATGCCATGTTGAACGAGTGAAACAAGTCCAAGCCCGCAGAATAGACCCTGCCGGAGTGGGAGCATTGCGTTGGTGTTGATGGTTGAGTCTGACTGACAAGAGACCAGCAGACGGAGGGCTGGTCTTATATCTCTTCGGGCGTATTTAGCTATAGATCAATGCCAGTCAATCATTGTGTGTTGTTGCCTATCAAGGCACTCTAGAACCCGAGTCTGCGTCCGTGCTTTCCTTGAGAGCATCTTGCAGTGAACAAACGACTCAGATTGAGATGGTTTGGCCCTAACGGCGAGTCATGGACTACAGAATCTTGTAGATTGATCTGTGGACACCAACAAAGTTGTAAATTGCGATATAGCATCGGTACGGTGTTGTCGCTCCTACCGAGATTACCCAACTGCCAAGTTGGGGCTCGAGTAACGAGTGAAGGTTGATAGCTGTATGTGACGGCTATTCTGTTAAACGGCTCATCAGCTGTGATGTGCTCAAAGGTATACAGAGAAGATGTCTGTCTCCGTATACACGGGTGAGGGCCTCGGAGTGCGCCGCTTCCGCAAATCCTGCCTAATCAAAGTAGGCGGCAGATTCTTACACGGAAATCTCGTTTACCATGTGCGCCGCTCCAGAACCACCTCAGGAGCCGTTTGTAGATGCACTCCGGGGGCTGAGTAAATTACTTGCGATCCTTCAGTCGCTTGGGTGTTGGTACTATACACACAGAGGGGCACCAACAGCATATAGGGTTTTAGGCGGCTGGCCAGCCTGGAATAGATCTCAGGGACCAAGTGTAGCGAGGTGTAGTGTCTTGGCTTCATTCCGCGATACGAAGCAAGCCTGTCGTGAAAGCCGAGGTGTAGTATAGCCTGAAGAAGATGTTCATACGTGAATATCAGGCAAGATAGCTCGGTTCAGTCGCATCTCCATAGTCAATAGCAATTTGACAGCTCTGATCAAACCAGACATGTATCTATCGGCCCTGAAGTTCTTAAGGTCCAAAGGAAGTAGATGGACAAACCATTGCCACGGACTGCCATCCTTCAGGATCAGGCGAAGCACCGGAAGGATCAGCGGAAATTGTCCATCATGGCAAATGGGAATCCCAATACCGCCCGCGCTTTCGGTGAAGTGTACTTGTTGAAGACTGAACATGCTCCAAAATAGATATTCATTTACTAGGCAACTACAAGTTAGAAGGGCAATGTTGGGAAATGCAAATCGCGGCATTATTGATTTGCTGTTCGAAGCGTGCCGCCGTGTTCCACCCACAGCACGTGATATCCCGCCGGCTATTGTGTACTATGGAGCACGCTGGTACCAATTTTACACACAACTTGGAGAGAACCGGGATTGCCCAACCCTTGAACCTTCCATCAGAAAATGCAAGTGGTTCCAGATCATGATGAAGTGCAAAGGCACAATGGACGCTTGGAGTACAACATACTCTGAGCTGGTTACCATCTTCAATCTGATGGTGCGAGCAACGCAAGCCTCGAGTCTCTTTCTACCGCACCGCTTTGGTTGTTCGCTACGCTCTCATCCCGACATCAGTTTTCAGCCAACATTTACACGTCAGTATAGCGTGTGGCAATTCTTGAAATCATGTCGCAGCAATGTTTTCACAGTGTATGCAAACGTCAAACGAGTTAAGGCGCATATCCTAACATCTCGGTATCGCACCACTCAAGGTGGCATCAAAGCTCGCCCATGTTCACGAGGTACAGCCTTTCCTTCCCAATCCTCCCCTTATCAGGCTTCTCTGCCTCAAGCAAAACCGGCTCAATCTCTTGGTCAGCGTTCAAATGATGTCCATGCAACACTCGGCACCTCTCGTCAGCAGCGAGCGTGACCATCAAGTCGGCACAACACTCCGGGCTGTGCGACTTCCTTGGACTCCTGGCCATGCCGATGAACGTTTGCATAGCAGGATGCTCAAGTGCCGTCTTGTTGAAAACGTTCTCGGCTTTTCCCAGCTCCGTGGCGACAACGCCTGGGTTGACAGCGAAGGACAGCACGCCTTTGCCGTGCAGCTCTGGCGTGAGGCTTTCGTGGAACTTGCTGATGGCGGCTTTAGAGGAAGCGTACGCAGTCATGACCGGGAGGGCCAGCGAGGCGACCTGTGAGGTAGTGCTCATCACTACTCCACTGCCACGCTCGACCATAGATGGCAGTACGGCGCGGATAAGAGCTACAGGCGCCCGAACGTTGACTTCGTAGACGTGCCACCAGATGTCCAAGCTCGGATCTTCGGAGGTGAGCGGGCTGATGCGAGAGATGCCGGCGTTGTTGATGAGAATGTCCACGGGTCCAAACTTTTGTTCAACCGCAGAGACGATCTGAACCGCGGCACCTGGCTGGGTGACGTCGGCTGGAAGGGAAAAAGCCTGGCCGCCCTTGGCCCCAATCTCTGAGATCAGAGTGTCGAGATCCGCCTGGCGGCGTGCAATACACGCGACACGTGCACCAGCGGCTGCGAATGCTTTGGCGATGGACCTTCCAATGCCAGAGGAAGTGCCGGTGACAATGGCCTGTTCGCAATTCGTCAATGTTGCAACGAGAGATGAGATGTGGTCAAGTACTAACCACTTTGCCTTCAAGCTTGCCAGCATATCTTTGTGGACTTGTGAAGTCATCGAGATTTTCGAGGCTCGGTCGAGATGCGTTCATCTGTGCCTATGGTCAGTCTTGCGAGGATAACACTGCTTTGGCATTGACTTACGTTGGCAGAAAAAGCGGACTGACTTTGGTTGATAGTATGAATGATGGGATGTTCTTAAGGTGAAGTCTGAGTGTGTTGTGATCATTCGACTGCAGAGCGACTCATTTTGCGATATATATATTGTTAGTGGTCGGTCTTATGACCCTGAGACCAGTCTCCCGCACTACATGCCACGGCTTGAACATGTAAGCAAGAAGCAGTCTTTGTGATCAAGCCATGCGAATCCTCATGTTTCCAGGCGGGTTTATCTGCACAACGCCGATACTGCTTCCAGATCCTCCAATCAATGATTAAGCAAGTTCTGAACGCCCGTCCATTCAGGTCTTGTGGCGCTGTGAAGCTAACCGCATCCGGACAACCACGCGAAGCACGTGGTCTTAACGAGACTATTTCCGCCGAAGGATCATGCACACACCCTTAGCTAATCGCTTTAGGACGTACTCGGGAGCTGGACATACCAAATATGCTAAGCTCCGGATCTTGAGCTTTGGCTTGACGCCATGCCATGCCAATGACTGAGTAAATAAAGACAGGCACCAGGAATCGATTCCTGTGGCACTACCTTCATCGCATCCTACAAGATAATTGAAGATCACTGTACGACATTAGCTATCGATTTTTTGAACCATCGTCAATCGCGATCCAACGAAAAGACAATGTCAACGCTTTCTGAACATGCGCGACAGCCCGCTTCCGAGCTTCTCCGTGGTGACTCCAACACCATCAAGAACGTCGCCATTGTAGGTGTAAGTACTGTCTGAGTGCCACACTTGAGTTTTCCGATATATACTGATTGACAAAACAGGCTGCTGGCAATGTCGGCTCGCACATCGTCCGCGCTCTCGTGGCGGGAGGCAAACACAACATCACCGCAATCACCCGCTCAGGCAGCTCTGCAACGTTCCCTAAAACTGTGCAAAGACAGCCTGTCGACTACAGCTCCCATGAATCCCTAGTCAGCGCTTTGCGTGGCCAACAAGCTCTGATCTTGACAATGTCAACTTCTGCATCTCAGGACACACAACAAAAGCTCATCTCCGCAGCCAAAGAGGCCGGCGTGCAATGGATCCTACCGAGCGAGTACGGCACCGACCACACAGATCGTCCGGACGTCGGCTCAGAGACCAGACTCGGTCCTCCAGCATTGGCAATTCGTAAGATCATCGTCGAAGCTGGTCTGAACTTTGTGTCCATATCTTGCGGCATGTGGTACGAATATGCTTTCGGAGATCCTACACGGTTCGGCCTTGATTTGAAAAAACGCGAGATGACCATGTACGGAGAAGGCTCCACGAAAGTCACCACCTCAACATGGGCACAATGTGGGAATGCCGTGGCGGCTCTGCTTTCACTTCCAATCGAACCAGTAAGCGCAGAAGAAGAGCGAACGACACTCTCACAGTTCCGTAATGCGAGCGCATACATCGGCTCTTTCCACCTTTCGCAGAAAGAAATCTTTGCTTCTGTGCTTCGATCAACCGGCACGAGCGAGGCTGACTGGACAGTCCAGTACGAGCCGGTGGAAGAACGTTACCAGCAGGGAAACAAGATGCTGGCTGGGGGAGATAG
The DNA here is from genome assembly GCA_001553865.1 of Cladosporium sp. BSL10. Classification (NCBI taxonomy): domain Eukaryota; kingdom Fungi; phylum Ascomycota; class Dothideomycetes; order Cladosporiales; family Cladosporiaceae; genus Cladosporium; species Cladosporium sp. BSL10. Next base: position 14,204 of record LJJI01000292.1, read on the forward strand.
GTGGGGCTTCAGTGTCGCATTGTATGCGCGTCTCTTCTACCCAGATGGCGCATGTGATCTTGAAACAAAGCTAGTGAATGATTCCTTGGGATTGCCGAAGGAGGATCTGGATAGTGCTACGAAAGAGGCCCTTGCGATGGTCGAGAGGGGGGAGTTCGAAGCTCGATGAGAGAAGCAAATGTTGCTCATGTATAGATGAATGAATTTCTTCAGCGTAGACTTGTCCCTGTCCAACCCAAGTCATCGCGTCTAATACAGATCCGAACAGTTGTGAAGCGAATGCAAATCAGTGGTGATGGCTAAGCGTTTCTGCTGGGAGTGGGGCCGCCCCTGCAAGCCCAGCCAGTATGATGGCAGGTGCCTGCAGACAATATTGTTAGCCATAAATTACGGAAGGCCCTTGAACCTCGAGCGCTCGCTCGTTGTATCGCATTCCTCAGCGCTACATTTCCTTCCATCCAGCCATGAGCGCAGATATGTCTGAGGACAGTCGCCGCTTGAAAGACTTCCTCGCCTCGAAACCTCTTCCAACACTTCGGATTCTTGTTCTTGGTGCACCCGGCTCAGGCAAACGAAGCGTCTGCGAACAGTTGGCTCACAGAGTGTTCCCAATCGACCGCGATCCGACTGAGGATGGACAATATCGCCGGGTCGTGCAGCTCTTCCCACCGGAGGAGGGAAGGGACTTTCGTGTCATGCTCGAGTGGACGACTAATCTGGGCAATCCCGAAGAAATGATCCCCGGTATTCTGCAGCAGATGGTGCGAGATAATGAAGCTCACGCATTGCTATATCGTACTGCGGACAGAGCGACCTTTGAAGCTGCGGAGGCATTGTGGCGAGAGCACTTCGCGGGGAGGAGAGATGGCAACGTGTTCTTGGTGGCAAATGGCGAAGACGAAAGGGTCACTTCGACTGAAGGAAGGCAATTGGCAGACATACTGGGTGCCACCTTCTGGCCGCTGTCAGCAAAGACTGGAGAGGGTGCTAGAGAAGAGCAGCTCATCGCTATGGCCAAAGCAATACTGCTGCATCGATATTACAAGGGTTAGGGTTGACCGCATACCGCCTTGTTGCTACCCGGCGTCTCGGGTCAATCTCAGTCCCGAGCTCTCATGCAGCATCGGCATATTGAGAATTGTGTTCGCTCTTATACCTCCGATATGTTCTTATGCCTGCAATCACCGGGCGGTCAACTTGAGTTTGACGCACACACGTCGCCGATCATCGAGATACGCGCAATACAAATCGTACACGTAGCCGGGGAATTTATCGACCGCACATACATTGCAGCAGTAGAGTGAGTGCATTAGTCGAGTCTTAACGCCGTTCAAGGTACAAGGAGGTTGTATACGAGACGCTCAGCTCGTCTGACACCTTCGCTTTACTTTCTGCCATCCCAACTTTCTCGACGTGTTTTCCCTAAACATGACCAGTGTACCTCCTTATGTCATGCCTGTGTCACTACTCTCGCTCCCATATGAGCTTCGCGAACAAATTCTTGTACCACTACTCTGCAAGCGTGGCAGTATCAAGTTGCAGCACACTACAGATAGCAAAAGCGAATTCACGCCTCCGATCTCACAAGTCTGCAGACTATTGCGGGACGAAGCAGTTCGAGTGTTCTATAAGGTTAACACCTTCACATTGACCATCGATCCGGAAGCAGTGAGTTCAAACGTCACGCTCTATCGATGGGCATCGGACAGTACATGCGCTAATACCAATGTACCAGAACGAACTCTCCGATCATTCCCACTGCCTTGTAAACGCTGTGGCGAGCGCTCTTGGACACGGCTGTCTTGATCGCCCGGTCTCTACTCTACCATGGCATTGCCCAAGTCTCATGAAGGACATCTGTCACCTGAGGGTCGACTTGTATCTTCCTGATCCCTATGATCGTAGTCTCTGGACCGATACACTTGCCAAGCAGCTCACGAGCATGATCGTTTCTGTCAGCAACGGAACAAAGTTGAAAGACGTGAGGCTCTTGATTGCGACTTGGCATCGATTCCGCGAGCTTACCGAGTGGCAAGCTGAAGTTTTGGGCTTATTGGGTCATTTGAGTGTCCGTGGCCACACTCAAGTCAGAACTCGAAGCTTGGATGGGAAGCTGAGGGCAACTTTGCATGAGCTGGATTTGACAAGCAAGCTGCGAGACATTTCCATGTCGCGAAATGTAGATGTATTTACGGATTGTCATGAGACGGCAGGGAACGACATGGATTGGGAGTGGGAAGGTGGCGTTGTCATATGAAGTGAGAATGGAACGCGCATGCCATTCACTAGTATGTACAGAAACCTGAAGCAGCTGGTATTCTACTCCATTGACTTTTTGCGACCGACATCAAAGCCACGGTGAGAACGAAACTTCCACACCGTGAGGCAGTGCTCCTCTCGACATCGTACGAAGTGTACCTTGGCTCACTGCATCTGGCAACGTAAACCTTGGATTTCCGGTCAGTATGATCATCCTACTCGCTGTTCGCAGGTTTGTTTCAAAGAGCATAGAATTAACTCACGTGATGATATGCGTGGGTGGAAAGGTTGGCCCAGTATGCAAGCTTCTGGTATCAGTGCCACCCTGTTTCTCCACCACGTCGCCGAGCCTAGAATAAATTAGTGAAATTAGAGCTATTCTGGGTTTCGGTCTGATGGTGCCACACTTTGCAAGGATCGTTGAGCGCACTTCGAGGACTTCATCGTTCATGTGATAAACGCGTGCCATCTGCAACGCGAAAGTTAGATCTGCGTTGCTGCTCAATTGCGAACGCTGCTATTTGGTATCGTACCCATTTGCCCATTTTGATAAGTGATGATCCGAGTTCGAGTAGGTCCCAGCCTTCAAAACAATGTAAGCAATATATAATAATACAATGCTCTACCACTTTGGACTGGGATTGATGAAGTATGTGCTTCGCGACAGCTGCGCGGTGTTGGTCAAGTATAGCTTGCCCCCATGGCTGCAGTCAGTCACGTCAATGCTTGACTCTCGTTTCAATTTCGCAACGGTCGTGCAGCGCCGTATTCAAGTGTTTCAGCATTATGTTCTGGCGGTGAGGCGGTTGGCAAAAGCTTTGATCATTGCTCGTATCATAATGTCTAAGACATCTTGGTAGCCGTGCTCGATGATGGAAAAGCTTAAAGATATCTTGAGCATCGTCCAGACTATGATCAAATTGTGTCACATAGTCAAGCTACGAGATACATCAAGCCGAGTTAGGCATATTTTTGATGGTCAATAGCGAGGTTCTCTCGAGATCAGTGTATGCAACCGATTGTGTGATGATGTTATACCAAAAAAGCGCTACGATTGATTTATAATGCATTCAATCATTACCAGTCGACTGAACTTCATGAAACTCGAAACCAATATCGATTAGTATTGGCGAAGGTTTTCTAGTAGGTCTCTTGAGACGTTCAAGAAAGGTCATCTCTTCTCGAACTCGACGATGCCGTTGTCGGCGTTCTGACCAACGTACTGTCCGACAAATCGGAACCCTGCCTCTGCAGCAAGCGCAACCATCTGCTGCAACGTTCTCTCTTTCGCCGACATGGCAGCCATCATACCGAAGTCTTTGCAAGCTTCAAAGTATGTCGCGCCAGTTTCTTGGAGTATGATGCCATTGATCAGGAGCTTGGAATAACCTGGTCGCATTGCATCCGCAACGATCTTGAGGATGTTGATACATTCTGCGTCAGGCCAGTCATGCAGAATAGCACTGTAGTAGTAGAATCGAGCGTCTGAATAGTCAAAATGGGCACTAGATAGCCGGGGCTTGGAGAAACTTACTTTTGATCGGCTGAGGGGTAAAGAAGTCGTACTCCATTCCTCGGATGCCCGCTAGCTCTAACTCTTTGGAGACGCACAAGTCTTGGACGATGATCTCGCCTTCGAGATACGGATAGCGAGATTTAAGCTCCATGGACTGATGCCCCAAGCCCCCGCCTATGTCAACCAACAATGTCGACGAGCTCTTGTCATAGCCTTCCACGAGTGAAGAAACCGGGAGTAGATCGACGATCGATGAACCGCCCCTTTTATGAGCAGCCATGTAAGTATCGAAGTCGTCTTTGAGCTTTGGAGATCGATTGACCCGTTGCCAGTATGTGCAGTCAAAAATGTCCGCATAAGGTCCTGTTTCCTGGCTGGAAGGTTCATGGAAGCCGTTCGCGGAGAAATATGATGGTAGGTGAACAAACACAGGCGCCATGTTGTCGAACCTGTATAGAAAGTGGCCTCAGTTAGTGGAAGTCGACATAGTCGTGGATCTCAACTGACCAATGGGACAACCCAGCTTGTACTCCAACCTCCAGCAGCGATCTTGTTCTCTCATTCGCCACGTAAGTCTGCCTCGACACTTCTGTGACAAAGCCCGAGGACGTCAACATCCTGAAAGTGCGAACTGGAATTCGTTAGTAAAGAAGTTCAACGATGGAAACATACCAACGTACCAAGCAACTCCTCAGACTGTCCAGGTGTCACAAGCTCGCTTGAGCTGTGGGGACGGCCATCGCGTAACCCTTCAATCCATCCGGCATCCAATGCCATCTTGACTGCGGCACTCCTGGCAGGCTCGAACTTGAGCTGATTGATTGCTACATCGGGAGGCTCGAGGATGTCGCTGACCGCCCGTACAAGGCGATAAGCTCTTTTACGGAGTTCCGTAACGACCCAAGGACCCATCATCACGGTCAAAGTTAGAATCGTCGCTCTGTGTGAAATTTTGCTCAGATGTCAAGAGGATTGATGGAAAGCCAGATAGCAGCGAAATGTACAAAATTTATCTTTGTGTCATTGACAACACGACCAGACCATTGTTCTGATGTAGCGTTGCGCATTAACCACGAAGTTAATGCAGTGACTGTATGATGACGCTGTTGAATGAAGATTCATCGATTTTCTTACCGACAAATTGGTTTCATCGTACATCTTACCTAGGCATGAGGACGATCGATCGCACATAGCCACATATCGAACTTCCATGCTTTAAGATATGCAATTGAGCCAGCTTCATGCATATTTGCTGCATGCGTCGTCAGTGCGATGTTCACGGTTGCGAAACGGAGAAGCGCGGTGTTTGCCGCCGTTATAGTGTCGCTCGGGCCCCTATAATAGCACGGAGATTCAAGCTCAATCTGAACATTTTGGGACATGCGTTTGCCGATTTCGGACAAGTTCGAAAGGCGGCTCTGGAACCACAATTGAGGATGCCTCAGTCTTAAACCCTCCGCCCCTGGAGCCTCGCGTCGTTGATCAGACCGCTATCTCTGTATGCTTGCGATGTGGTAGCCCAGCGCTTGGCGGCTATATCTTAAGATACCCGTCATCCAGGATCCTCGACTTCGATCTTGCGACGATCACGGATAGCGGTTGATGCATCGTATTGCCTAACAGATCATCGGGTCGGCACTTGGCTTTAGTGACGACAGACTTTCGGCTCCCGGAACCGTGGCCTCGGAATACCTTAACGATCTTCATCAGTCTCTTTGAGCCCTTAACGTTTCGCTTGAACCGTTCATCATGCATCAAGCAGAATGTTTGACAGGCCTACAACGCCGCCGCCCATGGGACTGAGTGGTCTTGAGCGATGCCCGATGTCATACATCTAGACCCATGGTAATGAGACATAGGTCTTTCGTCTGACATAATGACTCGCTCAGACAAGGACCTTGTTTTCTCACCGCATCTTCCGCTTGCCGTCAGTACTGATGGACTGTAACAGCCTAGATATCCAAAACTGCGCATCCTGCTTGCCCAAGAGTTTCCTTCAGTCCAAATCCTCAATTTATCACAATGCGGTGGGGAGGACGAACAATTCCGGAAACGATCGATCATCTGTGCGCAACATCACCCCAGCGTGTTTGGGCGCGGTATGCCACTTCCTCAAAGAACTTTGAGCGAGGCGAGCTCTCAACAGTCACCTTCTCAGATCTTGCTCGGGCAGTCAATACTTTGGCATGGCATCTTCACGATCAGATCACTCCAAGATCGCGGAGCAGCACAGTTCTGTATATCGGTCCCTCTGATATCCGGTACTTCATCCTAGCTTGCGCAGCTTGCAAGTGTAACCTGAGAGTTAGCACAACGAAGCGCCGAACTTTGGAGGAGATCCAGAGCTAACAAGGTGCCCTAGACACTATTCTCGTCACCTAGAAACAACCTGGAGGCTCATGCTTCGCTCGTTCGTCAGACTGGGTGCCAGACCTTTCTTCGACCACGCGAAATCCCTCTCAATGATAGTATGGGGCCATTGATCTCTGAACACAATCTAACGGTAATTGAAATACCCACGCTGGAGGAACTTCTCCTGCCTACGGTCGACCCGTTACCCTGGAACATCAACTATAGCCGAGAACTCTCAGAGCCATTCGTTGTACTCCACACCTCTGGTTCGACTGGTCCTCCTAAAGCAGTCAGCTTGACACATGGGTTGTATGCTACACTTGACTTCCATCAACACCTAGCAACTCGCAGCCAGCGCCTTAATGTTAGCGAGTGGGCGAATCAGGAACTATTCATCACTCTGCCGCCTTTTCATGCCGCCGGTCTGAACTTCTTTGGTTGGTCAGTCTTCCAGGGAACAATCCTTATTCTAGGCCCTGCCGATCAGCCGCCTTCAGTAACCACAGTGGAGCTCGCATTGGATTTGAATTTGGCGAAGGCTGGCGTTGTCGCGCCGTCGATACTAGAAGAGTTCGTTGGTGATGATCATGCGGTTACCAAGATTGCACGCTGGTCCAGTGTCAGCTTCGGTGGCGGTCCACTTTCTCACGCAGCAGGCGATGTGCTGTGGGAGCAAACTAGGGTCTACAATCTTCTTGGTTCTACAGAGATGAATACTTTGCCTGAGCTCGTCCCAACTTGCAGAGATGAGTGGCCTTACCACAAATTCCATCCATCGCTGGGAATAGTGTTCCGACAACACCAAGACAACCTTTACGAGCTCGTTATTGTACGACATCGCCGTTGGCGCACAGAGCAGGCGATCTTCTGGACCTTCCCACAACTTGACGAATACTGCTCCAAAGATCTCTTCGAGCAGCACCCAGAAAAGCCTGACTTATGGGCTTATCGTGGTCGTCTTGACGACATAGTTGTACTCTCCAATGGCGAAAAGTTTTGTCCGGCAGAGGCCGAGTCCATCGTGACGGGACACCAAGATGTAAAGTCAGCTATGATGCTGGGTAACAAGCAGACACAGTCCGCGCTTTTGGTCGAATTGTTCAAACCACGTATGAAAGACGAACAACTCGAAGCCTGCCAACGTTCGATCCTGGCTCGAGTTCGACAAGCCAACAAAGTGCTTCCTCAGCATGCGCAGATAGATAATTCGCACGTCAGGATCCTGCCTTCTTCAAAATCCTTCTTGAGATCAGCTAAAGGCGAGGTACGACGAGCGCCCACAGCTGCAGCACTCGAGTCAGAGATCTCAGATCTTTACGCATCCGCCGACACTATTTCTGCCCGCGGCCGAGGCTCTGAACTCAATTTCAAGGACACGTCGTCCCTGGTATCTTGTTTGACTGATCTCCTGGCGGAGCCTTTGTACTTGGGCAGGAATGTCGACCCAGGCACCAATATCTTCCAGTGTGGCTTCGATTCTCTGAAAGCAACAAGGATCCTCCGACACATCAAGACGAGTATGGCAAGTCAGGGGCTTCAGCTTTTGTCTCCATTGACTTCTAGAACGATTTATCAGAATCCAAGTTGCTCTAGCCTCGCGATTGCTTTACTTGGATCGACCAATCGGCATCCGAAGTCCGACGCTGATGCTGGGAACGAGTGCGAGATGGGTCGTCTACTGAACTCATTTTCCCGAGAGATTGAGACTATGGCAAATTCGCCGCCATACCTTCAGATTGTGGTTCTCACTGGATCAACAGGATCGTTGGGTTCATACATTCTTGACAGATTGGTGCGCAGCAAGAGGGTAAAGCAAGTGTTTTGCCTCAACAGAGCGAGCAACGGCGCAGAGCGACAGGCAGCATCACATAGCTCGCGTGGCTTGACCTCAGACTTCACTAAAGTCTCATTTATGGAGACGGACCTCGCGAAGGACCAATTGGGTCTGAAAGAAGGTGCCTACCATGAACTGACCTCCAGAACCACCCACATCATCCACAATGCTTGGCCAGTCGATTTCAATCTCAGTCTGTCTTCCTTCGAGCCTCAGCTGGCAGGGTGTCTGCAGCTCCTCGCCATGGCCACTAAAACGCCAACCTTACAGGATATGGCTTTCATATCCAGCGTCGGTATTGCGAGTGATTGGGCTAAACGACAATCGAATGGAGTACCAGAAGCGAAGATTGAAGACCTGAGTATGGCTGGAGACATGGGATACGCGCAATCTAAGCTCCTTGCAGAGCTTATCTTCGCTCACGGATGCGACAATCTCAACATACCAGTCTCTATCTGTCGTGTCGGACAAATTTCAGGGCCAGTCCTGTCCTCGAAAGGCATTTGGTCTCCAGTAGAATGGTTTCCGAGTATTATACGCAGTTGCAAACACTTGGGCAAGATTCCCAATAGCCTTGGAGCTCTGAATTGCATGGACTGGATTCCTGTCGACCTTCTAGCGACTGCCCTCTCCGAATCTTTGCTGCCTGGTTCGTCACCGAGGAGAACTGGTCAGACCAGATACATGCACTTCGTCAACCCCAAAAAGGCCTACTGGTCAGACATGGCACACGCATTGTCAACTAAGCTGGACCCAGATCGCAAGCTTGAGGTTGTAGCTTTCACTGACTGGCTCGACTCTCTCGCGCAAGCTTCAGAGAAGTCAATTGTGATCGACGACACACCTGCCATCAAACTCATCGACTTTCTGAGAGAGATAGCACATCATTCCCTCGAACGACCATCCTTCTCAACGATATCTACAGAAGGTTTCAGTCCGACACTGAGCAGAATGCTGCCGGTGTCCATGGAATGGATGGAGCTATGGCTCAATCAGTGGGGAACATACTAGACTCGAAATGTATTCAAATCTGTGGCACATTATTTCCCGGTGCAGGGCTCTTTGATCGTGCCTAAAAGCTTCATGCCCGTTGTTCCTCGCCATGTGTTTGGACTATCTGTGTTAGAAGAGCCTAAGGCCAAAAACAAGGTGTTCTCGGGATTCTGCTGTATTTGCGGAGCTCGCCGAGGCCTCCAAGCTCACGTGCGCACGGCGCAAACGCATACTGATTGGCTAGCAGTGCATTCACGCTGACGTAGGGTCAAAGCATGCTTGCGGTTAGGGTCGAGATGAGAGATGGGATAAATAACAAGAGCTATAGCTTTTAGGATCGAGGGCAAGTGAGAGGAAGGTATCGAGAGTAGTATCGATAAAAGCTAGAATTATTACATTATCGCAGCGAGTACGAGACCGAATCCAAGGTCGCGAGTTTACAATTCTATCCGACTTCCTTACATGAACGTCACAGCGCATATTTCAGCGGGTACTCCGCTTCATCCGCTCATAGTGCTTGCATGAGCCTAGGCAGCTGGATTTCTGCACTGAATAGCAGTGTTGCCGAGGAGATCTCCAGATTCAGATATGCCCAAACCTACTTTGCTTCGTGCTTAGGAACATTCGGCGATCTTCCGTATGCTTGTCTTGCTCCATGCCTGCGCAATACTGTCTGTGAGTGGTCGAAGGGTGTGCCTCTGACGAGTGAGCAGTAAGTTGGCGTAGCGTTGCAGGATCCAAGCGAACAGATCTGCGGCAGGTGATATGTAGCTAGAAATTGCCTCGGCAGGCGTGCGCCACTACACCATTGTAGGTGTGTAATGATCCTGAGAGGATTTAGTGGCCGAAGTATGTTGCTTGATGTTGCTTAGCGGATGAGATCGCGTTAGACACAAAAAGGTATTGCTCCGAAACCTAACGCCCTGTAGTTGAGTTTCTAGCCTTGATCTCTGCTAAGTATGCTCTACGAGATCGAGCATTCATCTTTACTCTGTGGAACCATGCCTTGTCTTGTTTTGCTACGAAGTTAGCCGCATAACCCTGGTAGGCTCTCGTCGCGTGAAGAGTGGGGAGTAAATTCCAACTACATATCTACGTACCCCGTAAAGGTAGGACTACAGTTGAATATCAGGCTACAGATCGCAGGCTATGATTGTCAAGCATAGCAATACGGTGTAGGAATTGATTTAGGTCAAGTCTGAAGAATGGCAGATACCGACCAACCCTTTAGCTTAGTAGTTGAGAGCGTTGTTTTCTCAGATCCAGGTGTCTGGGACCTAGCGACAGCAATTGAAGCAGAGGAAGTATGTCAATTGCAATACGATGTGCGAGGCCACCTTCCTATATCAGCAAGGTGTGGTAGCGAGTGGCGTTTGTGGACTAGGAAATGATGTGTTGCGCTATTTGGAATGTTGGAAGTGCGGGGATAAGCAAACGATCGACGACTCTGGAGAATACGCAACAAGCACATCACGCTTGGAACTGGTTCGATTAGGCCAAGCCACCAACTACGAGATCCGGAGTCAGCACGAAAGGAGGTCATCTGAATGGGTCCCATGCAGACATCAGAAAGGCGTTAGCTGCATGAACACTTCTTTGAGTGGCTCGCGGCTGAACTAAAAAACAGTCTTGTTGACACCTTAATGCGTGTACCTGGCAACTGGCGACGAAGCCGAGGCACTTTGACAATTCTCGAGAAACTCAAAAGCGATATGGTGGCTTTTCTAGAAACTATGCAGCTGGTCTGCAGAATGATTCGCGAGAATCGTCCCAACTCAACTACGATATGCATAACCGGACAAAAGCAAACTCGGATGATATGGCAGACTAGCAGAGTCCACCCCGCTCTAGATCAACGATGCGTTTGGTTCTGGTGACAATATGGAAATAACGCTAATGCTTTGATGCAATCGACAGAGGCATAAAAGGTATGTGGGATGCCCACATGGCGAAGCGGAATCTGGTCGCCACGTACATCTACATAATCAGCACTTCATATCGAATCACCACAATGAAGTCAGGTATTTCTCTTGCCATCATTGGCGCACTCGCGCGTTATGCATCTGCATTCCCTGCCGCCATGATGGCGGCTGCAAACCAGGATCCTAAGATCATGGCCCGCACCAAGGAGATCACCGCAATGATCGAAGCACGACAAGCTGGTGCCGGCGCTGCCTCTAAGATCTTCGAGCCTGTCCCCATCTTCAATGCGAAGGCCCAGTATGTCGACGTTTCTGAGGGCAGCGGTCACGAGTTTGTCCCGCCATCGGGTGATGACCTTCGAGGACCTTGCCCAGGCTTGAATGCTAGTAAGTGCCATTTCCCTCTTATGCAGTCCATGAACCGAGATTGACGGGCGACGCAGTGGCCAACCACAACTTCCTGCCGCACAATGGATATGCAACCATCGACCAGTTCATTGAAGCCACAAACTCAGTGGTTGGTATGGGCCCGGGTATTGGTGCCTTCCTTGCTGTGTTCGGTGCCACGATCGATGGATCAGGACTCGCATGGTCCATTGGTGGCACGCCTACTGCTGCTCAAGCAGGTCTCCTACCTGGTGGCAACGGTATCAGTGGTTCTCACAACAAATACGAGTCGGATGCATCACCGACCCGACCCGACCTTTATGAGGCTGGCAACGACTACATGACCGTAGCCGCTCAGTTCCAACAGCTCATCGACGCCTCACCAGGGTCCGTCACCATGGAGTCCTTGACCAACTTCCGCTCTCAGCGCTTCGATACTCAGATCGCTAACAACCCATATTTCTTCAATGGGCCCTTCACTGGTGTTGTTGTCCAACCTGCGGCGTACACATTCATTTTCCGATTCATGGCCAACCACTCTGCTGAGTACCCAGAGGGATACCTCTCCTACGATGTCATCAAAGATTGGTTTGCGATCAGTGGTGACAGCGGCAGCTACACCGCCAAACAGGGCTGGGAGCGCATTCCGGAGAACTGGTACAAGCGCGCCATCGAATATCCCTATGACAACGCGTACTTCGCTGCAGACCTCGTCAACGCCGCTCTGTTGCATCCCAAATTCTTGAGCATCGGAGGCAACACTGGCAAGGTGAACACTTTCACTGGTGTCGACGTCGCGGACTTGAGCGGCGGTCTTTACAACCTACAGACCCTTGCCCAAGGAGATAATGCAGCATGCTTCGGCTACCAGTTCGCCGCACAAGCCAAGCCAGACGTTGCTCTAGGAGTCCTGACTAAGCTCGAAGATGCCGTAGGCAAAGTCACTTCTGCTCTATCGTGCCCTCAGCTCAAGAGCATTGACGAGTCTCAGCTTATGCAGTTCCCTGGCTATGCCAAGTCACCGGCTGCTTAGACGATTAGATTGAGACTCATCGCTGTGTCGGGAGAGATGTTCTATGGTATCACCCTAATTTCGAATTAAAATCTACCATTCTAAATGAAAATCTGCTTTCCCATTTCAATCTCCAACAGTGTTCGTAGTATATGCTTAAGTGACCGTTGATTATGTCCCCTTCTTTCTGAACAGCAGTCTTGCAAATGACCAGCTATCAGCACACCGTACTTAGAGACTGGTTCAACCAATACCACAGCACACACACACTGGTACCTGCAATATCTGGTGCTTCAAAATACTTAAGCGCTGAAACTACAGCTCGAAAAGGGAGACATGGCGATGGTCTTCGATGGCAAATATCCCTGTGATCGACGTCATGCCAGGGAGTACATTGTTCTCCTTTCGACCGGGCTGAATTATTTGTGTGCTCGGCGGGATAAGACTTCGGGCAGCGAGTGTGTTTCTGTAATTTTTGTTAGTGATTCACAGCGCTCTCTCAGGGACAATCCGAGTCTTATGTGTTTGGGTCAGCGTGGATGATCATTGCGTGTTTGCCCATCAAATGACCTTGCGTAGAGGACGAATGACTATTACGCTCCAAAAAATCGACCACGGCGTTGGCGCCATGTTTCGAAATGACTAAGGCTGATATATCATCAGAGTACCAGCCCTGATCTGGATGCGTCCCTTCGCGGCTCAAGGTGTTACTCATGTCCACGTCAGGTATGAAAACTCCGCCTCTTGTCTCTGCTAAGATGGCAAATCCTGCATCCAGAACTCGAACAGCACGATCATCCGTGTGACTGATCTCGTGAAGTCTGAAGTGCCAGCCTGACCATGTTCATGCCGGAGGTACCAAAGTGGTCTTGACCTCTGTGCCGCCTGTTTTCCACGGCTTCCATGAACTTATTAGGGTGGGAAGCACCCCCTCACGATGGCAAATCTCGCCTTGTCTCGCTTCATTGGGAGACCATCTCACTCTTCACTGATCTTCTTCCCCCTCACGGCTTACTGAGATCGTAGAATCTGGTGCCACCCGTTCCAGCAGCGGTCCGCAAGGAACGATGAATCCGAATGCTGACGAATATGCCACATTGCCGTAACTTGACTCACGTGCTCGGAAGGCTTTGGTGTTCCATTGACCAGAGGGATAGGAGAAAGTGGTACTGCGGCGTGTTGCACATGATATGACGTGGTGGCCAGATCATTGCGATACAATTCATCGCAGCATTCCCGCGAGTGAGCGGGTAATTCTGTTCTTTGCTCTGCCAGAAAGGATGATATCTGGTTGACGCTTCCGAGCCGGCTTTGAGTGAAAGTCAGTACTGACCGTACATAGTAGCGCGCAAAATTTTCTGATTGATGCTCAAGGTCCTCTTCGAAACGGTATTGATTCATATATAAACATGGCGCCGGAATTACATCTTTACCCCATCGTCCGTTCTATTGTCGATCAATCACCAGTGACAAAGAGGCTACCGTCGCTGAGCGTGATGACGCGATCCATATCGGCGAAGTCTTGATTGAGCACGAATTGCGACATTGCGTTAAGACCCTGGTCACATGTTGTGCTAGGTCAGCTCTGACCGACGTCTGGGAAGCCCGATAAAGGATTCACGAAGCTCGATAAACACTGAGTGATGCTGCACGGCGCTTCTTCGAGGGTGCGGTCGTTGGATGCGGTCTTTAAAAGCTTTTTGCCGAAGGATGATATGTATGCAGAGCAGTGGTGCATGACTCTGGCTGCTCAAAACCACAAAGCTCTTGCAGTAGTGATGTACTCTAACGAACTTGACATGACTCAATAGATGCTTTTGCTGCTCATATATCTGCTTTCATCCACGTAAGACGAGCCACGCATCAAGGTTAAAGTGACATGCGCCTCGCTTGCGATTGTGAGAAAACTTTGGACGGTCATACATGGCAGCCCCTGAAGATCTGTGGCTTGTCCTGATTGGCATGTGTCGAGCTGCGTCTTATTCTAGGTAGCTATCAACACGACTGAGATCGCAAAATTCCGTGATCAACAATCGACAAGGTTCGTGACACCAGAAGTGTGAATCATCGACAGCATGTTTCAAGTCGTGTATAAATGTATACCAATACAAAGAGAAGGTCTATCGGTTGTATCATTCAAGCCAAAAGCCGCCTTGCACCTTGCACCTGCTCCGCCAAATTATCGTGCAAGCCACGTGGCAAAGCGAAGATTGCTTCAAGAAAAGACGCATCAAATCCAGCTCCTGCGATCGTCCCGGACGGCACATCGCACGCAGGTGACATTGCCAACCCAAGTTGGTTGCGGCGGCTGTAGATCGAAGAAGAAGCGTTCGTCTGGCATCATGCTGTGACCTCGAGTCTTTTCCCGCACCTGCTGTGTCTGCCGCTTCAAGCTCAGTTCGGTTGCGGCCTGCTCTGCCGTCTCGGGGTCCTCGAAGAAGTAGCCGGGGTGGAAGATGTTGAGGCTCAACGCGGCGAGGAGGCACATGCTGCGGTAAGTTCGTTAGATAAAATGGCTCTTGCAGATAGTTTAGATGGAGGGTTGTACTCACACTGAGTCCATGATGATGAAGTCCACTTCCTTGCGCATGATCTCGCTTCCCCATCCCTCGCTCAGCTCCGCCATGCGGTAAGCACAGCGAGTGAGAATGCACAAGAACGAGAACGTCATCGCACCGACCACGAGCTTGAACTTGAGCGAGCCCGCAAACTCCCGGCGGGGAGCGGGCTGCAGGTGGCTATGCTTGCGAGCATTTATATAGAAGTCTACGCACAAGCCCGCGAAGATCATGAGCGTGACGACCTGCGATACCAGGCCAGCAATCATGATATCGACACCCTGGTCGAGAAATGTCTTTTCTGTTGCGATGGCGGATATCGTGCCGCCGGCGCCTTGCAAGATGATGGATACAATGTCAGAGGTGACGAAGATGTAGGCGTATGCATTGGGCGTGATGCGTGAGAATTCGGGCCCAAAGAAGGTGACGAGTCGCTTGAGCATAATGTACAGGCCGGCAGAGAGGAAAGCAGGAGCGATCGTGAGCAGGATGACGTTGATCTTGAAGCCCATCTCGGAGAATGGGTCATTGTGCAGCATGAGCCGTCCGATATATCCTGTGCATGGGTTTAGTAAATGTCGTCCGTTGAGTATCGGGTGACCGCACCAGTCAGGACTCACCAAGGGATTCCATGAGGCATCCGAACGCCATGATCAAGCTGTAGAAGCGCCATTTGGGCCAGACGAAGGATTGATGGTAGTATGCCAGGAATGAGATAGCGAAAGTGGCGATAAACCCGGCAGAAGAATCGAAAGTGGGCGCGTAGCCATCTGCGACACGCACTCAGTATACGTCTTTGTCCGCAACTAAAGGACACATTGTACATACAGATCGACTTGGACGCTGGGCACGTCTCTTTGGTGCAGCCCGAGGCCGCGGATCGTGCCAGCAGTACCGACATCGTGTGTCTACTTCGAAGAAAGGCGCCAGCGCCTGCGATATAATGGGATCAAGAGAAAGTAATACAGTAAAGAGTGCAGAGGAATCGGAACGACTCAGTAAGGGGACATCGAACATGTAGCACCTTTGTACAAGCGTGCTTTGGAATCCGTGTACGCAAGCCATTTCGGGGTAGAGACGGAAGCCTCGAGCACATCATGACGCCTAGCGGCGTGCCTGATACTCACGCTCGAACTCTGCTACTGCATCCAAGCCCTGTTTCGATAGTACCTGCAGCCCGTGGAACTCGTCGAGTCAATGCTCACAAGTCGTCTAGGGCTTCATGACTTATGGGAAACATGGTACAGCCACGGCCGCGTCCAGCCGCAGCGGATCCGCTCTATATGCTGACAGATTTGGCAGTAGGGTCCTGGCACCTAACGAATGTTGTGTAATTTGCAGGCAGCCGTTGCAGCTTGTGAAGAAGAGTAACCTGTGGCAAATTGTGTGATGGAGTTGTCGATGAAGATCCGCGGTTGGGGTTGAACGTTTAGAGTTTTTAGGTTCAGAACGGGCTGTCTGAAACATAGTGAGACAGCGGAAGACCCGCTTCGCTTACAAGGCTTGGTGCAGATCCCGCTAGCTCCCTCTAGTGTCAGCGTGGAGGTATCATGTGTTGGACAACATCGGGTTGTCTATTCGACAATGACTCGGGAAAGAACTTATGAGTACACGCGAGCCGTTGGAAATGCTCCTTTGCCTTCCACGTAGCCGAATTCTGCTTCATTGCGTGCTAAAGCTATACTCCTTTGAAGACAGGCCTCCGAGGAGAAATAGGGCATGGATTGAAGAAAGTTTCTTGCGAGCAGATATCTAAATTACCCGACGTGCAGCAGAAATTGATTCCATGAATACCCGATTGGCAGGCGTCGATCGAATGGACATTCCCAGTGCTGACGTTCATCATCTTGCAGCATTGATGTCAGAGTTGTGCCACAGCAAACAGGTCTGGAGATCGGAGCAGTACACACCAAAATAGTGAAGAAATTGTAATTGCGTAGACGTGATCGTAAGATGAATGAAGAGAAGGAAAAGGGAAGACTAGTCCCTGGATATCATCGCTAATTTATGCTGCATTAAACAAAACAACTCCATTGCCACTTCAGAACAGTCATAGCTGGCGAGCAGCGATCAGCACCTCGTGCTGCTTCTCTGTGAAAGGTTCTGATACCGGCTTCACGGCCGAGACTGCAATCGAATCTAGCTTCTCGTCCAGGCCGCCTTCCACTTCCAGGGTGGTCGTGCTCCCGGCCCATTGCGTGCTGCACGAGCTCTGGTCGTCGTCCAGTACTTGTAGTTGATCAGGGCCTAAGCTGATTTGTCGTAGCAATTCGTTGACAAAGTGGTGGCAGTTGTTGTGTTTAACGCTGTATTTGCCGCGGTGGCGGCTGCGCATCCATGACTGAGCTCGTGATGCTGTAGAGTTGTCAGTACGGAAACTATAATATCGGATATCGTAAGTTACAAACCATGATCGGAAATCTGCTGATCGGTCATTGTGGTATAGCCTTTGATGACCTCGCCAACGGTGGATGGCCAGATTTGGTCACCAGTGAGACGCTGTGCCACCAGATATTTCTGGTTTGCTTCGTCGGTGTGCAACTCGTGCACATAGTCGCCAACCATCAAGGCTGCGTGGGCCATGCCCTCAGGTGTGCGAGGTGCTCCAAGGTAATGCCCTACGCGGCGAAGCATCCAGCCTCTCTTCCCTAGGACTTTCCTGTACTTGATGATGATGGGGCGCAGAGATTGCTCGGCATTCTGCTCCACGATGGGGACTTCGAAGGTGGGTCCGTGAGAGGTGCAGGCGACGTAACTCATGATGGCGTTGATGTGTGTGATAAGGAAAGGCGAACGAAGGTGATAGTCGGCCAGCGACGTGAACGATTGGATGACAAACGAAGATAGAGTAGGAACCAGTCCACTGAGCACGACAAGAAAAACGACGATACTGACAGAAGTACGACTGCAAAAGAGGCCGTTGTGTGTAGGCTTATATCCAGCGGTGGCGGAGCATTGATCAGAAATCTAGATTTTCGGTCGTCAACACCCCGGAATTCGAGACGGCGGTGTTGTTACAGCACGCATCTCCGGCTGCTTTGGGACGGGCCACCTTAGTAAGGCTGAAACCTGTTGACAGATAAAGGGCCAGAGGCTACCGAGAGTCCGACGGACCATAACCGCGCTGGGCCCAAGAAGTTGCAGGGCACCAATTGGCAGCCTGGATGGACGGGCGACAGGAATTGGGTTTTAGCGTGGGCACACGAGATCGAGAAAGCACGTTGCTGTAGTCTCGAGCCGAGGAGGAACGTCTGGTGTGAGCACGAGACGTCACGTTACCATAGCGCAATCAGGCCCTCCATGGCAAGTGAGGATAGACAGCGGCAGAGGCTTGATTCCAAACGAGACTGTGCAGAGGACAAGTCCGAGGGCTCGATGTGAGACAGGTATGACAGAAGCGACGAGCTCGGCTCAAGGGTTTGCGGGCGATGGTGAAAGAGCAGTGGGCAAATAGTGGGCTGCAGTGATGCAGCGACGTACGAGGGATTCGTCAGTAGTATGGGGAAGGCAAAGGCGAAGGATGGATAGGGACAATTTGGGATCAAGTTCCGTGGTCTGTCGCTGGAGGTTCCTTAGTCGGCGTACACGTGAGCGATGAGGTGCAAAGAAAGTGCAGTTGGTCGGCGGCGACTAAGCCATTCCTGGGTGTGGTTCCTGGGTGCCTGAGTGGCAATTGTCCAGCGGGCCGGCGATCGGAGCCGGGATTGGACTGGGATTGTGGCATTTCTCCGGGACTCGGGCCAAGGGTTCAGCTAACAAACTTGCTCCAAGCCAGACTAAGCCCTCCTTGATCCTTCGCCAATGTGCTTGTAACAGTCGCGCACATCACCCCCGTTTCACTACCCTCCTACTACCCACCCACCGCAAGCCCTGCCGCATGCCGAAAACCGACAAAGGCACGAGTTATGATGGCGGTCATGCTGCTGTTTCCTCAATGGGCTCCTCGCTGTGGCGTGCACCCAACAAGGCCATCGCATATCTTTTGACTTTGCCAACGCCGCATCTGGCCTCGCCCTGTCCCAGCACAACATACATTCGACCATACCCTCTTTGCCGCTCCTTTCTCCAGCTGCGCCTGCTTCATCGTTCATGCCTGGCTAATCCTTTTCATTCCTGTTCTTGTCGCGACCTTTTGCTCTGGCCGTCGCCCTAATATTCACCTCTGGTCTGGCACCACCTTGACACAACAACCGACACCATGAATCGCTTTTCCGTGCTGAATCCGTCAGCTCATTCCTCTCATTACTTCGATATCTTCACCCTCTCGCCCACCGATCGCCACATCCTTGCAAACACCCACACGCCTGGTGACACCGATGGCCTTCGACGTCCCTCCCGGTTGAGGCAGACCACATGTTCCAGCGACTTCAATGTCGACTTCCACAGCAGACACGGTAGCATTGCCCCTTCGGTACCAGCCATCCCGGACTCGTTCAAGAGTGAACTGCCAGACTTCAAGCCTGGCCTCAAATTCTACCTCGCCTTCTCTGCCCTGGCTGCCTTGTCACTGGTCATCGCTCTCGATGGTACATCCATCTCGGTCGCCCTACCGGTCATTGCGGATGAGCTGAACGGTACCGCACTGGAAGCTTTCTGGTCTGGTACCGCATTCCTTTTGTCTTGCACCGTCTTCCAGCCCGTCTATGCGGCCTTCAGTGGCATCTTCGGACGCAAGGCCTTAACACTCTCTGCCGTCGGCGTCTTTCTCACGGGCACGGTCATCTGCGCTGTGTCGAAGAATATGATGCTGATGCTGATTGGCAGGACGGTTCAGGGTGCGGGTGGCAGTGGCATCATCGCCCTGAGCAACGTCTTGATCACCGACCTTGTGCCTCTCCGCTATCGCGGCAACTGGGTGGGCATACTCGGCGCTGTTTGGGCTCTGGGAAGTGTCTCCGGGCCCATCGTTGGCGGCGCTTTCGCAGACCCCAAACTTTGGCGCTGGATCTTCTGGCTCAATGCGCCGTTCATTGTCATCAGCTTCACGATGGTCTTCTTCTTCATTCGGCTCAGGACCCCTTCCTCTCCACTTGTGCAAAAACTAAAGCAAGCCGACTGGGTCGGCGCCACTATGTTTGTGGCTAGCATGGTGGCTGTTCTCATCCCCCTCAGTTGGGGTGGCGTACAATACGACTGGGGCAGCTGGAGAGTCACTGTTCCGCTCGGCTCGGGCATTTTGGGTCTCGTTTTGACAGGGTGGTACGAATGCTACATTCCAGCGCAGCCGGTCCTGCACTTTGCCGTCTTTGCCAACATAACCTGCAACCTCGCGTACTTCACGACAACACTTCACGGTTTGATCTTGTGGACCCTACTCTACTATCAACCTCTCTACTTCGAAGGTGTGAAAGGCTTCAGCCCCATCCTTTCAGGCGTTGCCCTCTTTCCCGCAACATTCACTGTGGCCCCAATGGCGGTTGTTACAGGAATCGCCATCAGCAAAATGGGCAAGTTCAGATGGGCGGTCTGGGCAGGCTGGGGCTTGACCACCCTTGGTATGGGCTTCCTATGCGCGATCGACAATAATACACAGCTCTCCCAAGTCGTGCTCACCGATCTCATCTGTGGCGTTGGTCTGGGCATGTAAGTCATTCTTCAAACCACCACTTCTCGTTTGGCAGGCTAGCTAACGCTTTGAATCAGGCTCTTCCCTGCTCTCCAAACCCAACTTCAAGCGGCTACCTCCCAAAAACATCTTGCATGGGCCGTCTCCATGTTCTCCTTCTTCCGCGGCTTCGGCCAAACATTAGGCGTGGCCATCGGCGGTAACATCTTCCAGAGGTATAGCCAGACAGTGTCCGAATTCCCCTTTGCATGCCACATACTAACGCCACCTCCCAGTCGCCTCGTGGTCAACCTCAAAAGACACGCAAATCTCGCCGATCGCGCCGACGCTCTGGCAGCCGACGCCACCGCACTGGTTCACTGGATGAAAACGGCTCCCCCAAGCCCCGAGCGCGACGCAATGCGCGAGTCGTACACCCGAACCCTGCAATCGCTGTACATCATGGCCACTGTCGTCGCCGCAGTCGCACTGTTCGCAAGCTTCTGGGTGCAGCACTATGATCTCAACCAGGCGCTCGAGACCGAGCACGGCCTGGAGGGCGCCGATGATGTGAGCTTGGATGGGATCAAGGCGGACATGAAGCGTGTCGAGGCCGGCCGAAAGCGCTCTCAAAAGAGAGGGAAGTACTGATTGATCAAAAAATTAGTGTGCTGGCACGCTGAGTTGCGCATTTTTTGATGAGCGACTAGCGACGATCGTTTTTTGCAGCGTCTGTGACTACTAGGCTCACTTGTGATTTGTTGCGGCAATCATAGCTTAGTTAATTCTAATACTGATAATTGGACATGAGGGTGTTGCCAATTCGGTACGATTTGAATCTTATGTCGGAGGTCTAAGTCAATTCTCCTTGATGTTTCGTGCAGTTTGCTTGGAACAGCAGCACGCGTGGCGCAACTGCATGTGAAACAGTAGAAGTAGCTTTGCTTGTACTGTTCATTCTCTTTTGCTGACTGGCGCGTGGCGAGACACAGATCACGTTCTTACATCACTCAGCTTGAGCACCACTCTCTGTTGACGTTCGCTCGCTCACGCAACAACTCGGATCGAGACTGGGCTCAATCGATCTCACCCTCCGAGCCTTCCAGCGAACTGCAACTGACCTGCCTTGATATTAAACACCGACCACCGAGACCGAACACTCCGCGCTGAATTGCCGTCAGCGTACAGACAGGGAACCATCGCTACAAGCAACAGCACACTCGTACCCATTTTTACCGCGCACACGCTCGTCGACACAACGAATGACTCGCTTCGCTGAAGTAGGCTGGAGCAACATGGACAACAACCGCTCTGTCAACATCTGCAATACGATGCTTTTCCCTACAAGCGTGGAAATCTCACGTGGCAAGCAAAAGCGCAAAGCACCTCGCGAAACCACTGCTGCATCCTCCCCTCGCCGCCACACCCGCAGCATGACCACCGACGCCGCGCGCAAAGCCGTCTTCAATACCTCCGAGCTTTTAGAGAAAATCATCTCTTCCTTGCCGCCGAGAGACATTCTCACCAAGATCTCGAGACTTTCGCGTCAGTTCAAAAATGCCGTCGAAACGTCGCCCACTGTCAGGAACAAGCTCTGGATGACTTCTTGCAAAGCGCCAGCAGTCCAGTCTATCGGTTTCGCAGACGAACACATTCCAGGAATTCCAACGTGGGGCCAGGGTGCCAGGCCGATGTACTCTTGCAATCTCGCGCTAAATTCGGCCCTCTTTAACAAAAACTTCTATGGCGAGTCACCGCACGCTTTCCAATTGGGAAAGAACCAAATACTTTCTTCGCAAAAGGTCGACATCGATGGAACAGCGTGGACTTTCTCAACCATCCTCTTCTGTTGCTACTTCAACCGTAAACCCAAACACACCGGTCAAGCCTTCTCACCCACTTGGAGAAGCATGCATCTGACAGATCCTCCGATTGCGATGGTTGCCCTTGAGCTTCAACCGCGCATGTTGGCCGTTCACGGCCCGGAAGACGTCGAACTACACCTCTCTGACAACACCGGTATCACGCTCGGCCTGCTATATGACACTATCTTTGCGACGTTCGAAGCACAATGTGGCGCAACTGCGGCATGTGGCGATGTCGAGCATCTCTTGGCTAGTCTTCACTTCGTCTCTACCTCTGCATCTCTCGGCACGAGCATCTTGGTGCGCGAGTAAGCGGTCATAACTCGCACAGACGCGCAAACATGACAGGGGAGGCCTGCAATTGCTCACAAAGGCTATCAGGCACGACATTCGTGCTGTTCTTCAATGTTCATCTGCAGTGTTGACGAAAGGATGTGAAGGATAACGATTCAGTGATACAAGATGATTACGCTTGACAGATGAGAACGGAAACAGGCTGCTGTAAAAATTTTAATTCAGCTCTTGGTAGCAATCATATCATCAGTTAATCAATCACCTTTGTACCCAACAAGTCGCTCCTCCTATGTGGTCTTGAATTATGTTATTCCATCACCCGCGTCTGCTGAAGCTCTGTTGATGTCGGTCGCACCTTCCACCAACCATTTCCGCGACGCACAGACGCCTACCGCCTAGACAACCTAAACAACCAGTGCAGCTTACAGACATCATCTCTCAACCGTACTCCCGACGACTTGCGCTCACTCATACAAGATGGCGATGCAGAATACTCTCAGCTTGCCGGAGCTGCTCGAGAACATCATCTCCCACATCCCGGATCGCGACATCCTCTGCAATGCCCAAAGGGTCTCACGCCACTGGAGAACAATCATCCACAGCTCACCAACTATTCAAAAGAAGATCTGGCTACAGCCAACAGAGCAACCTGCGATTTCACCAACCGGTTTCAACGACGACGAGAGCCTCCTACTGGGCGAGATTCCGATCTATCCGCGCATCACTCTCATAAACCCGCTGCTCATAAACCCAGACATCAAAAGCAATGGCTGGCTTGAGGTTCCGTCAGGATTGACGGTCAGAATGAAACCCATGGGACTGCACAAAAAGCCGACAGGCTGCTCTTGCCCGAACCTCAGGATGCCAATTCCAATGGTCTACGAGCAGATCAAGGCTGAGCAAAAAGCCGGAATTGCTTGTGCACCTTCGTGGCGCAAGATGTACCTCAGCCAACCTCCAGTCACCACAGCAATGCTGACAGTTGCCTACTTCTACCAAGCACCGGTAGACGGGAAATATGTCTTTCAGGCCATGATTCGCGAGAAACGTGGTATAACCCTGGGTTTGGCCTTTGATACGCTCGCCGCGACGATGCCAGCCTATGATGAGAGTCTGGAAGATGACGAAGCATCTGGCGCAGTCACGGCTCATATTGGTTGGTTTGAGGTGGATGAAAATGATGACGGAAGCGCAGACAACGAAGAGGAAGGCAGTGAAGAGGATACCAGTGACGATGACAGCGGTGGATATGGCAGCATCGAGGATGGGGACAGTGTGGCCTACGACAGTGAGGGCAATGTGCTGGGGGATTCAAGCTCTCTGATGGAGAATTCAGACTCTGAGACCTACGAATACACACAGCATGAGTCTGAGCTCGGCTCAGACACAGGTTTCGAGGCTGGAGATGACGAGGAGCCTTCCAAGTAGCAGGTTCAGACAACCGGGTAGTTGCAGAGACATCAGCATTGAGTGACAGCTTCAACATCAGGAGAAGTAGATGGATGTGTGACAAACGAACACTGCGACTATGTTTGAGGGCGAGGCGCATGAGTGAATGGCCAAGGATGCGAGTGAGGAGGAAGATGGAGTGGATTGAACAGGTATCAGTGCTCAATATCGATGAGATCCGCATACTCATTCTGTTCTCACTCTTTCCTGCTGTCCATTTCTCCCGTCATCGCCGCCGTTTGCTTTTCACCGTGACTCACCACGTGAAAGGGCGGACAGCTGATCTCCCAATCAACTTTCTCTCACCTTTCCACACTTAACTGCGTACATTGTTTGAACGCACTCCTACGCCGTTGAAACCACGACGTGAGCTACTTCAACCACCTGACATCGATCGTTTGCCGACATACATTGCTTCGAAAAGGCAAGTCACCACTTTTGCTCTCGCATCCACCATCCAGTCGCTCAGCTGTTCACTGTTCAAGCGCACATCGCTCCAGCCTAACACAGCTGACTGCGTGCTGACGTCCTCGGACATCGCAGATCCAAAACAATTGATACAAACCCAAGACAACCGCATCTCATCATGTCTTCCCGTTCGTTCAACAGCACTCTCGGGCCTGCACAACAGGTTCTCAACACCACTGAGCTCCTCGAGAACATCCTGTCCTTCCTGCCAATGCCACACGTTCTCGGAAAGTCAAGAGTGTCGCGCAAGTGGAAGGCTGTCATCGACAACTCGCCAGCCTTGCAGAATAAACTCTTCCTCCGCCACAAGGGCAACCAAACTGAAGTGCTGCGGTGCGATCATTTGTTTCCCGATTCTATAGACTGGCCTCAAGACTGGATTGAAGACATTGGCTACGAGCAGGTCAGCTTGCTCTACTCCTCGGCGGGCAAGCCAGTCTACACCACACCAATCGAGCTGAATCCTCTTCTCGGCTGGGAGAATCAGGCAAAGCTTCATGTTACCCACAAGATGGCTGTCGCTCGCCCGAAGCTGTCCCACCCTTCCCTTGCCAGGCTTAAGGTCATTCTCGGCAAGTACAGCACCGCCTACGTACGCCATCGCTTTGGTCAATCATGGCAGAGGGAGCAGTTCAACTCTTCCTGGTGTAAGATGTGCCTGACAGAACCTCCCATCACCGACATCTTGATCGACGTCCCGACAGTTGTTTGCGCTATGAGCTCATTCGTGCGCCAGACTGAGCGTATCAGAGTCAACATCCATTCTGAGCACGGTGTGACTCTAGGCCTGTTGCGCAACAGGGTAGAGGACACGCTGAAAGAGTTTCTCATGAGGGACGGTAGATACTTGGGCCAACAGAGGAGGGACGGACCTCTCAAAGAGGACGACTTCGCCAAAGGCTGGGGCGAGAAGCAGCAAGCCATGTTTCTGGTCCAGCCTGAGCAAGACGCTGTTGATCCTGAATCACAGTGAGCTGAGCGACAGTTCTGCATAAAATGATAGCACAGACACTGCAATGTTCTTGGGTCGGTCGAGGGTGGCCTAGCTAAGCTAGACTGATGGTGTCACGATAGGTCAAAATCGACTTATCCTATGCGGTGATGCGATCATGCGAAAGGCCAAGACTACAAGAGCTGAGCTTTCTACTGGTGGGACACGTCAGAGGTTCGTCGGCCTACCCGAGAGGATGGTACTCAAGGAATGCTGCGTGGTCCAGTGGATGGACCTAGATGAAGCATAGAGTACAACAACCAATTGAACCAATACATCATACTGCGCAACTTCTAATAGTATGGTTCTATGGGCACTGATCTACTATATGACTCTCATCGCCTATGTAACAATAGCTTGGCACTTCGCATACTCATATAGCGGCTCGTCAAATTCCTTCATGTACGCTATAACCGCAGCTTTAGCGTCTGCCTGAGACATGACACTTTGCTAACCAGTGTACTGTTGTGCGAAAACTTGCTTGCCTTCCTGCTGGGCAATTTTTGCCCAGCAATTGTTCGCGCCGGGCGGTGTGTAAAACCTCTAATCCTACACTATCGAGTTTCCTTCAGTACAGGCTATGCCTTCCAAGCTACAAAACTAGATATCGCTAGGATAAACCGTTGGTCACGAACACGCCGCATCAATGGAACACCTCACGAAGTTGAACAAGATCTCGTAGGTGCAATCAGGCATAAGCATTATGCTACATAGCCTAGCATATTCCCGGAAAGCCTTCCGTTATCCCATCATAGCTCATTGTACACATCACAGCACACCCCATTCACCCTAACCGCTCTTCTCAATATGCCTGGTCTCGCTGACATCCTTGAAGTTGGGACCATCGTGCGACGAAGTCTCCGCAAAGATGTCGACTTCGGTAGTCGCGAACTGGCGAGCAGGGATCTTCTTCTCGAAAAGAAGATCGAGCTCGGCGAAAGTTCGGCCTCTGGGTTCTGGGACTCTGAAGTAGGTGTATACAACGCAAAGGCAGCAGATGCCACCCCAGAAGAAACCAGTGTAGTTTCCCCAGTTCCAGGCGGTCTTATTGAGCATGTAAGGCGTGAACACACTGCAAACGATGCCCACAACGTTGTAGAGGTTGCGGCCGAGAACAACGGTCTTGATTTGTAGACGGCGAGTGGAGATTTCGGCGACGAGTGAGTAGCACACCGTGCCGACAGTAAGCTGATAGATCGCAGCCCACACGATCATCATGCCACCGGTAGCCATGGCGCTCTGATCACGGTGTGACTCAGGAACCAGTCCAAGGAATCCCATGATCATCAGCATAGTGGCAAGACCGCAAAGACCGTAGAGGTATAGAGAGCGGCGACCGATACCGAGAGTCATAAGACCCCACGCACCGAACACGCCAACCATGTTGATTGCGTACTGGCCCATTGCAAAGGAGTAAGAAGTCGATTCCGGAAGACCAGCCTGTTGGAGGAAGTAGGTGGAGTAGCTGCTGAAGCTATTTCCGCTCAAGTTCTGCATAGCCCAGCACAAGCAAACAATCTCCGTACGGCGCAAGTCGATGCCCTTAAAGCAGTCCATGTAAGAACCTCCGGAGGTGATCTTGCGTTCGAGCGAAGTAGTGTGGACAATCATGGAAATCGTCTCGTCGGCGTCGAAGTCCGTTTCACGATCGAGTGAGGTAAGCCGCAAGAGCGATTTCTTGGCCTCTTCGATGCGGCCCTTCCTCACAAGCCACCATGGACTCTCGGGGGCGAAGAAGATACCGGTGATGAGAGGGACAGGCCACATCCACTGCAAGGCATAAGGAATGCGATAGGCCCATTCATCCTGTCTGCTGGCCATAGATTTGATGACACCAACGGCAATGAGCTGTCCAAGACCCCAGCAAAAGTTGACGTAAGTGGTAAGGTATCCTCGGAGAGCTACAGGGCAGACTTCGGAGGCGTAAGTGATGGTAAGGGTCTGGAAGACACCCCACTGTTGATATTGTCAGTATTACAGTGAGAAGGGGGGGTCACTAAAAGGCAACATACCGGGATACCGCACAGAATCTCCGCGACGAGGAGTGTCTGCACGTTCTGAGCAGTGAAGAAGATTGTTGTGAAGCCCATGAGGAGGACCAGACAGCTGATGACGGTGTAGCGATAGCCGAATCGCTCCGAGATCCAACCGTTGAGGAAGAGACCAATAATGGAACCAACATTGGCACCGTTGCTCAGACCTGCTTGCCAGGCAGCGGAGACTTCGTATGAGCCGTCAGGTTGGAGCTCGCCGTACTTTTGCCTCCATTGGGCAAATCCATACATGCCGTTCACCAGGGCAAGATCAAAACCCTCCATCGCAATGCAAGTGGAGATCATGAGTGACCAAGCGATAGCCTTGGGGTATAGTCTGAGGCCTTGCATCAAGGTCATCTTGTGCTCCTTGTCGGTAGCAGCCTTAGCCTCGTTGAGGGTTGCATTGTTGTTGGCCTTCATGTCGGCTTCGGTTTCAGTCAAGACGGCGTTCACCTTGCGGTCATCGCCAGTGATCGAGTTGGCCTCTGCCATGGTGAGCTTGGTGGCCACGGGGTGGCACTAGAACGACTGTGAGAAGTTGCTTGCCGAGTGTTGTGACGTGGGATGTCAGCGCTGGCTCCTCTGTATGTCAGCGATGGCAGGAGTAGTTTATAACAGGCACGCAAGGCCTGAGCAGACGCCGATTTGTTTCCACATGGAGACTACCGTGACTACGGAAAACATCGGGCCCCAGGTTTTTCTCCCCATGGGGTCACGGGGTAGATTTGGGGCAAGAAACCGCAGTCCAGACCAAGAAAGACTGCAGAGTGCTAGAGGGACTAGTCAGTCGGCCCGAGATGTAGAGACTGGAAGTCCCCGGCAAATGGTATCGTACGCATTCTTCTCACACGTGTGCGCTCTGTGCGCGCGCGAAAGACGAAGCAGGGAGGGTGCCGGCTTGCCACATTCTTCGCCTGTCCAAGATGAGAGCCTTCAAAATCGAGAGAGCAGGTTATCATGTCGCGTGCCGGTGTGTATCCGTCGGCTTCTGAAGAAATTGTTCTCGCCAAGGTCTTGAGCAGCGCTGTGGTCAGCGTTGGCGAGAGAAGTCCAGCCATTCAGCGATATGCAGGGCGCTCATATCAGTGGTCTGTGCTTTGACATCATTTGCCGAGATCTTGGGTACAGTAGGAGCGGAGATTATGCTACTTGCACACTTGTGCCGATCATTCTCCACTCTAACCTTTCGCGCGATCCTGCCACGCATAGATTATGGAGAACCACGTGGGCACGATAAACTTCATGCCAGCGATTGCTCCAATGTATCGCCCTACAGGCATACTGACATTCGGCATCTTCTTGTCGAGTCGGTATCTATCAAGGTTGCCGACGACCTTCCTGACACAGGTTTCTGCTTTC
The DNA here is from genome assembly GCA_001553865.1 of Cladosporium sp. BSL10. NCBI lineage: Eukaryota > Fungi > Ascomycota > Dothideomycetes > Cladosporiales > Cladosporiaceae > Cladosporium > Cladosporium sp. BSL10. Next base: position 43,044 of record LJJI01000292.1, read on the forward strand.
TGGTGGCTCAGCCAAAGTGCACATGCGTGCTAACTGGGCCTTTGTCACACGGATAATGTGCTGATGTCTGCTTCGGTCCCCTCTTCAATGCAGTCGTCTCTACGACTTGGTCGGCCGACATAAAGAGTTGTGTCACGAAGCAGGCTGCTTCCGTGCAGGACTTGCAAGACGACTGTCCGGAAACGAAGTGACCTGGGTTGGTTCGATGTTCAACTTTTCAATACCACGTGAATTAGTCACCCTGCCCGGAGACGAGCCTATGAAATCCACGCCTCGAACAACACCTCTCCCTTCATGAAGCAATGGCACGCGCTCTTCATTCCATCTGCTGCATAGAATGCCGAGCACACAGCGGTGAGACGATCAACTGTAGTAGTTGCACCTGCGTCAGTAGATGATTTCTTATTGCTGCCAATGGCAAAGGTACCCTACTCACAAGTTGAATTCGATGCAACTGCTGAAAGGTTGTCATCATGCGCCCTCTTTCTTGACCGCGGCATCCGAGTCACGACTACCCTGCTGCTGTTGCGTCGCCGAGGTCTGAGCTTTGCGAACGGCGAGCATGTGGATGAAGTCCCTGACTGCGTCGTACTTGACGGATTCGGCCTCTCGGTCTGTGGCGTCGCTGACGAGATCAAAGGCTTCTCCGCTGGGTTCGAAAAGGTTGCGTAGCTTGCTGCCGAGAGAGAATGTGTTCACGTTGAAGTCGTTGCGGAATCTGAACACAGCATCCCTGGCCGCCTGCTCGTCACTGGAGTCGGGGATGTAGCCATAGTCTGTCAAATGATGTTCGAGTTTGTGGAGGTCGAAGGAGTTGATCTCCAAGATTCTGCGGATGCGAGTCTCCTTGGCTTGACTGTTGTTGGACTCCATGCTGGTGAAGAATTGGGGTCGCTGGTGTCAGTTTGTTGCGGGATGTGGAAGAGAACAGGGAGAGCAAATGCTGCGCGAAATCATTTTATGCTTTCTTCGTGGATCAGTGCGATCCGGAATGCATGCAAGCGGTGGCTGCGTGTTGCTGTGCAGGTAAACGACGGTCGTTTGCACGCAGCGTTTGCCTTGATACATTGGCCGGACACTCTCTTCCACAACACGAAGCACACCATTGCAATGTCATCGAGCGTAAATGGATCAACACCCGCCTTCTGCGGTACAAGCTTACATTTCTTTTTTATGGATTGGATACTGACCGCTGCAGACCTGTCACCGTGAAGCACGAACGTTGAAACCGGGTTGGAATGACACAGTGACGCTATTATGCATCCAACCGAATTTATGGACAGGACGTAGGCATCCAGCCAATGGTTGGAACACTCTGCGGTTCCTCCAACTTCTGCCGCAACGACCAGAAGAGACTTCCCTCGCCGCACAGTATTATCCCAGTCCATCTCAATCAGTCCTCGTCCTCTTGCTTGACACGGAAACCAGTCGCTCCTCCGGTAGTCAAAGTCTCCGCTTCTGCCTTGGCCATCTCACTCGCCGCCGCAGCCGCAGCCTTCTGCCTCACTCTCCTCCTCTTCCTAGTCTCGGCAGTCTGGCGGCCTCTGACCAGCCTTCGGCCAAACTTGTCGACCTTCCGAGTGTCGGTGTTGGCATCTGGGTTCGCCGAAGACTCGACGATCGCGTACTGACTCCGGAGTCGCTCCACTTCTTCTTTCATGGCCTTGTTCCTGGACTTTCCCTCCTCTAGCTGCTCTTTGGTGACCGTGACCGCGTCCTGCTCGGCCTTGACGCCCGCATCATGAGTCATATTTTGGCGGGTTTTCCGAACGGCGAGCATGCGTATCAAGTCCATGACTGCGTCGTACTTGATGGAAATCCGCTCGTTTCTGTCGGCTACGGCTGCTGCCAGCTGAGCGCTGAGTGATATGTTCGTGTCGTGGTGAGGCTTCTCGCCGTACGGGTACGGGTCGAAGACGTTGGAGTGACCTTCGGAAACATAGGAGTGAGCTGGGTGGCTGGTGGAAGCCTTGTAGAACCGGTAAGTTGCATCTCTGATCTGTTGCTCATCGAGAGAGTTGGGCATAAAGGCGTTGTGCATGAGATTGTGTTCCAGGCTGGCGAGGTCGAAGGCGGTAATCTGCAGAATGGTGCGGATGCGGATGTTCTCGGTATAGATATCGGCGTGTGCCATGGTTGGAAATGAGTCGTGGTGTTCTGTTGTTGTTAATGTCGTTGTTAATTCCGAACAGACGGGAGAAGAAACGAAGTGTCAGCATTCATGTTGTTGATCGTGGAAGGCGCATCGATGGCTGCATCCCACGCTTACCTGTTCACGGGACGCATTTGGCCAGCCGTGCCTACTCCTTGAGATCAGCGGCTTCTGCGGTGTTGACAACGACGAATCTAAATCGAGGAACACGTGATCATGATGAGGAATTGAGAAATCAGTATCATATACTCGTCAAACCCACCAGAGCTGTTACACTCAAAGGAAAGCACGATGCTTCAAATTCCGTTCACTGTCCGCATCCCCCTCACAGCCTTCGCAGCTTCTGCAACAAGCAAATGATGAACAGCTGTGATGTGGTAAGCGAATGTCACATGATCAGGAGTCGTAGATTAACGTACACTGAAGCATATGTCTGACTGATGAGGTACTGTGGGAAGCCGATCGAGGTGAGACCTGCAACCGAGTGGTCAGCAATCCAGTGCATCAGGCAATGGCAAACCTACTCACACCCGACTCTCAATCCATCAGGCGAGAGACTTCAGCATCCCAGCAATCTCGGCATCTTTCTCAGAGATCGTCTGCTTCAGTTTCTAGGTTTCCGGCTCGACAGATTTCTTGACATTGTTGGGCGTAGATAGCACGCAGAGAAGGGTTGGTTTTGAGGAGCTCCGTGGCTTGCTCGTTAGTGAGGTGAATCAAGTTGCTAGTGGGTCCGGTAGGCCTCTTGCGAACCGCCAGGTGCGCGATGAAAGAACGCACTGCGTTGTACTTGGCAGTCTCACGCTTGACGATGAACTGGAACTTTTCCTCAGGGTACATATCCACATACGCATCCTCGAGCTCAGACTCCTCGACCTCCCTGTCGTTCCAGGTATGGAAAAGCCTGGTGAGACGCTTGTTGCGTGAGAAGATGCTGGCATAATCGACTGCAGCGCTCTCATAGCTTTGGCGGAATTCGAAGACGGCTTCCTTGATCGCATCTTCATCATTTGAGCTTGGAACCCATTTCGCGGCCACCAAGTGATGCTCTAGGACCGCGAGGTCCCAGGAGCTGATCTCCAAAGATTCCAGGAGAGTCGCTTCGAAATCCTGCCATGGGATTGACGTCTCTTTTCGCTGCTCGGAAGTATTCACGGGTGCCTGTGCTGTCATCTTGGGAGACTCGTGTTTCTGCGTAAAGTGATTGTGGAGGTGTGGAGGGATGGAAGTGATGAGCGCTGGGAAATCGCAACGCTTTTGTAGAGAAGGAAGTCGCGACGCTGGACTCGCGCTTGCCTGCCATCATCTTGTCACCCGCCCTCACTGCTGCCTCGCCCATGTTGAAATTCGAACGGGGAACAGAAGCTAATCTAAAGGGACAGAAATGGTTAAGGAAGCAAAAGCATATCCGTTGAGCCTAATCCCAGCAATACAACCGTCGGTTTTCCTCCAGTCAGCGCTGACGCAAACAACTTGCTCCAACGACGAAAGACGGCCAGTTCACAACAATCTACCCCTTCACAAGCATAGACTGTCCCATTGGCATGCGACAATACAATTCGTAAATAAATCCGTACTGGACACGATCAGATCTTCCTCTTTCACATATGCCAAATGGCCAACCACTTCCGACCTTCGCATTTGTCTTCGACGTCAGCCGACGAGCTTTCCGCATGTACCAAGACAGTTGCAAGATGAAAGGTAGCTCAGGACGTCGCCACAGATGCGCAAGTCTAGTCGACTCCAGTTATCATCCTTGCCATCCTCCTTACTCTCTTGTAATATGAAAAGGAGAACCGCCTTTGTAATGGACATCATCGGTCCAAGCAGTGCATTCTGTGAAAAATCTCAGCAAGATGAAAATATGCCAAGACCTCTTTGTACGAAGCTTCTCTTGGACTCCGATCTCATGACGATGTTGGCTCGAATGGATTCTTTGTCGAGAGGAGGAAAGGTCAGGCGGAAGTGGGTTGAGATATCGCAGCATTAGTGTCCGCGTGATGACACAGACGATAGCAACCTGCGAACATCAGCAGATGTATATAATCGTATAAATTGAATTGAGAAGTCCTCAATATCCATATCGTACTACCAATCTATCGAATCAGGACCACGCACTGCATTAGCGTATAAGCGGACATGGTCTCCCTTCCAGTCCAACCAAAACCAAAACCTAAAATGACGCCCGGCCCTCGATGCCTCGAGGCCAAGCGCTGTAGTCGTGCCATTCATACCCATCCAACGCCAGGCTAAAATAAAATATCGTTTCGCAGAACACACCTTGAGATAAAACCATTACTATCTCATTTACGCCTCAGTTGCCGTCCTTCGGGGGCGCAGGCGGGGCAGAAACTGCTTCTCCCCCCGCTTCAACCAAAGTTGGAGCAATGCGCCTTCGCTTCTCCCGGTTGGGCTCTTCTGGAGTTTCGGACGCAACGCTTTCGCGCTTTACGCCAGCGACAGCGCCCAAATTCTGGCCGTTGTTGTTGCTTGGCCCGCCTGGGGTCTGTGGTGGTGTGAACAAGGGCAGAGAACCCGATGGGCCTGAGCCGGCCGCTGTCGTAGAAGGAACGCTGCTCATCACTGGCGTAGGGTTGTTCATCACTGGAGCCGCATTCTGATCGGGCGGGTGCGCAAAGCTGGATTGCGTAGCAGCACTGGATGCTGACATGCTCCGTGCTGGAGACGCTGGGCGGGCCGGCTGGGAAAATGGCGATGGCGAAGGTGCCGGCGGCGGTGCAATTGTGCTGTTGTTGTTCGACTGATTTGAAGGCTGTCTCGCCATCGCTGGTACCGCTGGCACTGTGGTGGGTGTTGCTTGTGGTGTGGAAGTCGCGGAGTTCGCTCTCGCTACAGAGATGGGCGTGGGGGTGTGGCGTGCTATGCTTGGTTGTGGGTGATGAACGCTTCCCAGTTCTCCAGGCGCAAAGGTGAGAGCAGAGCAGAACCCATCAGATGAGGTCATCAAAAGAGTCTGACCATCGCTTGACCAAGTCAAGTCGGTGAAAGTAGCATAGTGGAGATTGCTGACCACGCAAAGTGGTTTGGTCTGCTGTGTGTCATACACATGCACAGCATCTTGTGTAGCGACGGCGTAGACAATTCTGTAAGGCAGGCCAAAGGCGGGTACTGGTCCTGCGGGAGGACCTGCGGAGGTCGGGCTTGCTTCTGGATCGGCGGGGCGAGGCGAGGCCATTGTCGCTGCACTTAGTGAAGGTGACGCTGCGAGTGGTGGAGGGTGCATTGAGGCGTGAGAAGTTGGTGCTCTTGTGGGGTGAGCGGGTTCTGGGAGAAGAGGAATGTCGTCCTCTGCCTTGGTGTCGATCGTGATCTCCTTCGTTTCTGGTGGGTTGGCACGAAGATTGTAGTACACTGGCGAGCACTTGACGGCTATTGAAGGCTTCTTGTGTCCGGGAAGATGTGCCACAGGAGGCTTGTTGAGTCCAGCACGCGTGTAAACATAGACAGTGTTGAGTACATCATCATCCTTCTTCGTTGATTCCGGCCCTGGTACAGTAGAAGTCTTGTACTGTCCGGCTGGTGTGAAGAGCAAGCTACCGTCCGGCGCGAACGTAAGTCTGCGGAAGAATGATGTGAAGGTCTCGTTGGCGTAAAGGTTTGCGTTGCGGACGTCAACGCCAAAGCTTCCTGACACACTTGGTGAGGCGGACGGCATCACCGCAGGAAGTGGCATGGAAGGGCTGGGGGAGACGGAACGCCTGACTGAAGTACCATTGCCCATTTGCGAGCCGAAAGATGAGCGTCGACTATGTGAGGTAGGCGGTGGGTTCATCGGGAGAGGTGCAAGAGATTGCGGCGTCCCCGGAGCTGAAGGAGCTGGCGACCCGACCGCATAGCCGCCATCTTGGACGAAGGCAGCCCGGTGATTTCCGAGTCCGAGATCTGGAGGTGCCGGGCTATTTGAGGAGATGCGGCGAGCGGGGAGGTCCATCTTGGTAACTTTGTTGTGTTGCGATAGACTGAACTGCCCGTCTTTCGTCTTGAGTGTATAGATGTGGACTGATCTATCTGAAGACTGCGTTGCGACGTACTCGTTCAGAGGATCCCAGGCAACTCCTTGCACGTAGTGATTGTGCTCAGCGATTTGGCGGACGGTGGTGCCTGCTATTCATCAGTCCTCGTTCGACCGCATGCACGAGTGACATGACTTACCATTTGTAGCGCTGTATATCCTTGCAACATTGTCCATGCTTCCGGTGATGAAGAATGCCCCGTCGGGCGACCAAGCCAAATCATATATCTCTGAGCCGCTGCTTGATCTGCACATTGTTTTGACCCGCCATGTTTCCACATCTTCTTGTGCATCTTCTCCGAGTGTTGAGTTGTGTGCCGGGTTTTCCGAGGGTACCCATAGTAGAACGTTGCCATCGTCTCCGGCGGTAGCGAGCATTTCACCTGTGACCGTCAGCCTGTGCAAGCTCGAAAGGTGGACAGCATAGTTTACCTCGAGGACACCATCGTACAACATTGACGGCTTGGGAGTGCTTTTGTAGTGTGCTCAGATATGTCACCTTCCGCTCTTCCCCGTTCGCATCGACCTTCCAGATCTAAAGTTGGTCAGCAGTCTGCATTGGTCGGTCGAGGTATGAGGGCATGCGTACTCGAACATGGCAGTCTCCGCCTGCTGTTGCTAAACGTCCTTTGCCATGTGGTTCGAAGTGGGCGGAGTAAATGGGAGCGTTCTCCTCGTGCCAGGCGACAAGCAGCGGAGCGGCCTTCATCCTGGCGGTGGAAAGTGCCGAGCCAGGAAGCAATGCGGTCGGAAGTCAAGGAGGAGGAGGAGGAGCAGGAGGAGGAGTATAGGAGGGTTGGCGTAGTTGCAGCAGTTGAATCAAAGGTTGGTATGTTGAAAGGATCGCAGAGGGTGGTGGGTGCCGAGGAGGATTGAAGGAAGAAGAAGCGCGGGCAAGGCCTCAGGTGCTCACAATGTGTCGATGGGGGAGCAAGGCAAGTGCTTGCATGCACGCACGATGAGACGCGGAGAAAGCGTGGAGTTGATTGCAGCTTGGCGTGGCCCTGGCCTGTGGCTGAACGAGGCAGCGAGGCGTGAGATGGCGGAGTGAGTGAGCGAGAGATTGCGCACTGCAGGCAGGCAGGCAGTCACACGTACGGGATATAATAATACAAAAGTACCGCGAGCGTGTCAGGCGTGGAGGCGGATGTACTGTACTTCTTGTTTGCAGCAGCAGCAGCAGCTCTACTACAACTGATCGTGAGCTGAGAGCTTCAGGTCAGCTCGGCTTTCTTGATTGGCCAGACACGACTTTACGCGGGGACGGGAGGCACGACGCGTCTTTAGCTGCTTCCGCTTCGCATCGCGAAACCTTGTCGGCATCCGTGATATAGGGTAAGAAGGGTTCGGGTTGCAGACACGCGATGAGAGAACAACCGATGTTATGAACCACAACGCTACGCCTATGCTCCTGATACGGATCGAATCGACTCAGACGTTTCTTGTGATTAATCTAGTATCAAGGAAGATACGCTCGCATGCCGTCGTGGTAGCTTATACATCATGGGTCGAAATGTGTGCAATGCAAGCCGCAGTGCGAGTGTAGTAACATCTACATCGGAGAAGAGTTCTGTAGCAAAAACACATTTTTACAAAAAGCTTGGTTCGAACATACGCCATGTCACACGTAGAGCAATGTGTCCACTATACCTAGCCGCAGCTCAGGCACACTATAGCCGAAACAGGATCGCATGTAACCCCGCTCTCCAAATCGTATCGATATATTGAGGTTGCAGTCCCACATCATTTCTTACCTCTTCCGACTGATGACGCTCGAACTGAGTATCAACAAATTTATTCATTGATCGCAAGCACCTGGCTAGATTCACCATGGGCAATTCAACAGCCAATACCTCCAAGATTGATGTCCTCATCGTCGGCGCCGGACCAGCGGGTCTAATGACAGCACAATGGATGAGCAGACTCAACGTCAAAACACGAATCATTGACAAACGCGGCACAAAAGTACTCACCTCAAATCACAACTACGATGTTAGAACTAACGTCAACCTCAGATCTTCAATGGCCAAGCCGACGGGCTGCAATGCCGCAGTCTCGAAATCTTCGACAGCTTCGACTTCGCCCACCGCGTGTGGCGCGAGTCGAACCACATGCTCGAGATCAACCTTTGGAACCCGGACAGCAACGGCAGGATCCAACGCAGTGACAAAATCCCAGATACGATCCCAGGGATCTCGAGGTTCCAGCAGGTGGTTCTCCATCAAGGAAGGATCGAGCGTTTCTTTCTTGACTCCATCGCGGAACACTCGGACATCCGCGTCGAGCGAGGCGTGTTACCGGAGAGCATGGAGTTTGATGAGAGCAAAGCTGACGAGGACGACGCGTATCCTATCACGGTTACGCTCCGCCACTTGACGGAAGAAGAAGCGACGCCCAAAGCTGCAGCCACATCGGCGAATGGAGCTGCAGTGCAAGACGGTCTGTTTCGATCGAACCTGACGCCAGACGACACAGCAGAACTCCTCGCGTCCGCGAAGCTTCGCGACAAAGCCGGCTCCATCGAGACCGTACACGCCAAATACGTCGTTGGCTGCGATGGCGCACGCTCCTGGGTTCGCAACTGGCTCGGCTTCGAACTACAAGGCGACTCGACAGATTATATCTGGGGCGTCCTGGATATAGTTCCGATCACGGATTTCCCAGACATCAGGATGCGCTGTGCCATTCATAGTGCAGAGTCCGGCAGCCTGATGGTCATCCCGCGTGAGAACGGGTTGGTCAGACTGTATATCCAGCTCACTACAACGAACGAATCGGGTGGGAAGAAAGTCGATCGCTCGACTATCAATCCGGACGTGATCCTTGCTTCTGCGCAGAGAATTCTTAGTCCATATAAGCTTACCTACAGGTACTGCGACTGGTGGACTGCGTACCAGATTGGACAGCGTGTGGGCGACAAATTCTCGTTGCGTGAGCGGATCTTCCTGGCAGGTGATGCGGTTCATACCCACAGGTAAGTGTATCGTATGGAGTAGTAGCTACAGCTCCAATCAGCTGATCTTTCGTAGCCCAAAAGCCGGTCAAGGCATGAACGTAAGCATGCAAGACACCTACAATCTCGGATGGAAACTAGGCGCCGTCATCAACGGCACCGCGAGCCGAACAATCTTGAAAACCTACCAATCCGAACGCAGGCGTATAGCGCAGGATCTCATCGACTTCGACCACCGCTTCTCGAGGCTCTTCTCCGGCAGACCTGCAAAAGACGTCATGGACGAAGAGGGCATTAGCATGGCCGAGTTCAAGGAAGCCTTTGTAAAAGGCAACATGTTCGCCAGTGGGATCGGTGAGTCCAGTCCAGTAAACCGTAGCAAAAGACATACGAACCATACCCCCAGTCAGCCACTAACACCTCACCCCAGCCGTCAACTACGGCGCCTCCCTCCTCATCGCCAAACAAGGCTCCTCAGCCACCCAAGGCGACGGCACGGACGTCTCCTCCTCCCAACCCATATCCGCCACATCCACCGAGTCCCTCGCCTCGAAACTCACCCTCGGCATGCGCATGCCTTCAGTGAAAGTCCTCAACCAATCCGATGCCCGCCCCTGGCACTTCCAAGAACTCCTCAAATCCAACGGCCGCTGGCGCCTCGCCATCTTCGCCGGCAACATCCTGTCGCCCTCTCAAAAAGACAGCATCTGGTCTCTGGGCGCGAGGCTCGCAGCGCCAGACTCTTTCATCCGGCGATACACGCCCGCGGACGCAGCGTCGATAAGCTCGACCATCGAAGTCCTCGCCGTGCACTCGGCGAGCAGGACTCAAGTCGACATTTTCGACTTCCCGCCGATGTTCCGCCCGTTCTCTGCGACGGCTGGGTTCGACTATGGGAAGGTGTTTGTGGACGATGAGTCGTACCATGAAGGGCACGGGCACGCGTATGAAGCGTATGGGATTGATCCCGAGAAAGGGTGTGCAGTGGCCATCCGGCCAGATCAGTACATTGGGTGGATCGGTGAGGTTGATGACTACGATATGATGGAGAGGTATTTTGGTGGGTTTATGAAAGGTCGCGGGGATGGTGGAATGCAGGTGGATGTGGATGTCGGGGACGTCTTGAAGTCTGCTGGGAGTGGAGGGTCTGAAGCCGAGCGTGCAGGGCGTGATGGCAGTGTTCTTGGAGCATTGTAACAATGTATACCACTTGTTCTACGACGCTTAGACTCATCGATGCCATGGTTGGCCGATTTCCTATGGTGTAAATTTCACAACGTTATAACTCATCAAAGACTGTACTCAAAGCAGCTTCCTCCGTTCAAAGGGTTCCAGCAGCGGATCATACAGTACTTCGCAGCGATGGATATCGACTGTTTCCTGACACCTCGACTTGTCAACTACTATGACCAACTCGATGATCTGATTGATTGGTTAAATAATACTTCAATTCATCGCAGATCTTAATCGTACTAGCTTCCCTAATAGAAGGATGACAGCGGAACACGAAGAGCAAATCCAGTGCAAAAATAATACGGTTATAGTGCACCAAACAGCACATCATCCCATCAAATACCATGATAAAACTCAGCTTCCTTAGCTCAGTGGTAGAGCGTGGGATTGCAGTTCAATGCAAGATATCCTAAGGTCCATGTTTCGAATACGTGAGGGAGCTGTTCTTTTGCCTTTTTCGGTATCGGAATGCAAATCAGCAAGCCAGGTGCACGAGCCTCGGCAGAATTCTTCGTCTTGCGCAGAATGACAAGCAAGCGAAGGAAAGAAATCAAATAGGCCCGAAGACAGGGTCACACCACGGCCCTCGGTCCTCATGCCCTTTCAAAGTGCACGAAGTGCCCTATGTTTTCATTGTAGATTTGATGAATATTATTTAGACGATGTATCTTGATCCATGCCGAAACAACATGTCTCACTACCTGCGTTTCAAGAGACTCAACATTCATCACAACCTTGAACATTTGACAAGGAAGTTGACTTGCCGAAGAGCAAAGACATGCCATAATACCTCAGGAAATCCTTTCTCAACAACCATCTCAACATGATGCTCATACACGCCAATCATCACTCAATACCATCTCTGTCGGCGACACCGCCGTATACAAAGTACAGATACATGCACGCGCAATGCAACTCGCAGTCCGGAGGCTGCTTTGGGATCAGGCACCAGGAACAATCTTTATCGTGACCATGACAGGAGGAATTCAGAATGCCCAGCTCCACTAAAAGGTCGAGCGGACGGGTAGTCGGCTGTGGCTTTATTGCCTCCTGTCATCCTGAGCTGAGTTTGGACAAGGTCGGAAAGCATGCTTGTATGTGTGGGCATGTGATATCCTGCGATGCTGCAGACGGGTTTGCCACGCGTGAAGGTGTCAGGTGTGTCACGCACGGGATTGTGTGAAATAGTGAATGAGCTGTATTGCGCCATTGTATGGGCGGAGTGGTGTATACTTCATCTCCAGCCAGGCAAATGGACGCGGTCCAGAAGGCGTGTCTTATGCGCTAGAGGCGAGCTGGCGGAGATGAATGGGCGCCCGAAAAGGGGAAGATGCTCGGAAGCTAACGATTATATCGATTCCTCGCCGTCCGTGCTGCCACCTCACGCGCGCGGCCAATAATACATACTTGTCATGCATGCACCTTAAGGCTTCCCTCCCACACTCTGACTGACTGCATCGCTCCGCACTGCTAGGGCACATCGCCGCTCGGCATGCATGTCGCCTTACTCGCTATGCCCACTGCCGACTCGAGCGCGCTGCTCGTCTGCGAGCCGAATGGAACGCGCGCTGCAGGCTAGCTGCAAAATCCCAATATCGCCCTCTTCTAGCCTATTCCTTCCCAGGCCTTCCATCCGCCGCGCCCTGAGCTGCAGCCAAAAGTGCGCCGAAATCGATGCGTGGCGCCCACTATCATGCCCATATGGTGGAGTGGCGACGGGGTGAGTTCAGCTACCACCTCCATTTGCTCCCCGTGCATTATTAGGCGAAGCTTCTCTCCTCACCTTTCTTTCTTTGTATAGCTATATGACTGCACATCATCATCTCTCTCCTGTCTCTCTGCCTACCCGCGTCTCTTGGTCACCCCTTCGAAACGACTACTGTATCCTCAGGATTCCAAAGGACGACACGATCAACACACGGCCCGCTTCCGACCGTTCGCCTCGTGCTGCAAGGGATTTATTTTGCAGCCGCCAGGGATCTAGATTGAGGGATCGACAGTGCCCAATTGCTCTCAAACACCTAGCAACAACGCAAAATCCTGCCGGAAAATCAATCTCTGGACTTTCTCCAACGAAGCAGCCCTGGACGTCTTACCCACGACCTGTCATGTGCCAGACACGCCCGACACACCAGCCGGAAGTGCCATGACACCTCTCTGCGCGTCTCAACATGGCATGTCTGCACGAGTTCCACCCGCTGTTGTGCAACAACACGACCCAAGGGCGGGGATAAGCTCCGACCGGAATGTGCATACGGACTTTTTGTGTCACAAAGGACAACCTCAGCATGCGTGGCGGCGTAGTACATCATTCAACTGTCTCAGCCAACGACGACTCACCAACCCGACATGGTCACAGGCTCGGAACCTGATATTCGCCGTCTTTTGCGCCTTGCTATTCTTTTGCGAAAGTGTACAGGCAAATGTACATGGGTCAAGCATCTTTGACCGCGAACTTGTATACGATCGCCGGCCTGCACCACAGCCTCGGATGGGGATCTATGCTAGACAAGATGACTCCAGTAGTTCGTCCGCCACTACAACAGGGGGACCATCATACATCCTTGCACCATCTTCGACTTCTTCGACCTCCGTCTCTACGTCAATACAGACAGCTACATCTGTGTCGACATCGCTACCACGTCCATTTGATTCCAGCCTCGGAAATAATTTCACCGAGAGCTCCTGTCCACAGTTTTTCAACAATTTCCTGTCAAATGCAACGTTCCAAGAGTGCCACCCTTTTTCGATGCTCCTCCAGGTAAGCATGAATCGAAGCTTCGCTCTGATCGCTTGCAATAATTCTAACGCCGATACAGACATCGAATTCCTTCTTCGCAGCAATGCAGTCTCCTCTTTCGCTCATCCGCACATTGGATGCATCGTGTCACATTCCTTCTTTATCTTCCTGCAGCGACTTAATGTTCTCTCTTGCCACGGAGCTTTCCACAGACGCCTGCAAGAACGACCTTTCTCTCCAAAATCCAGTCGTAACGCAAGCCTACAATGGCCTCATCGCCTACGACACTCTCTACGCTGCGTCGTGCCTCACTTCCTCGACTACAGGAAACTACTGCTACGCGGACGCAGTGGCTAATTCTTCAGCACCGACTTCCTCGTACATCTACTATCTGCCACTCGGCATGTCGCTGCCAGGTGGCGCGCGGCCGGCGTGTACAGAGTGTCTCAAAGACACCATGTCCATCTTCGCGGCGGCTGCCAACCACAAACAAAGCAATTTCCGGAACAACTACGCACAAGCGGCCCAAGTCGTGGATTTGACTTGTGGTCCTAGCTTCGTCGAAGCTGGCGTTGCATCCAGCGGAGCAGCGAAGCTCGGCGACGGGAGCAATTTACTTATTGGACTGACGGCCATGGTGGCGGTTTTCATTAATGCATTCCTTTGAGCGGGTGGATCTTTCCAATCTTGGTATTTTTCGGTCTCTTCATTTTGGGCGCAGAAGTCAAGTGCTGACTCTGCCGTCTTCACATACACTTACTATCTTAATTCTTTCTATTGTGACTGTTAGCGAAACTGACGAATCTTTAGTACTGCGGTGGTACTTGTCTTCTTCCCCTCTTGCAGCGTTCGACGAGTCTTGGATACTCTAGCATATTGATAAACGTACAGATGCTATCGCCTCTCAAAATTGATTGTTCCCATCTTTCCGCTTCATGCTTGCTAATATCGCGCATGTTTCTACGATTCTCTATGCTGATGCTATCGTGCAGGTGGCCTTGCACATGAACAGCGTTGCCCGCACGAGCTGAGAGCCAAGACCAGCTTGGTTCAATCAGGATTCGCCATACCGGACGATTGCATGCATTTTATGCCGCTTATTGTATCAGCTCGAGATAGCCGTAATAGGTATATGCTTCTGAGGCTGGAGATGCTGCGTCTTCGTCTTACGAAGTCGACGACTTCGTCAAAGTCAGATATAACTCTGGTTCAATGTTGGACCGCCATTCTTGTTTTTCCCAGACGAGTTCCGGAATGATAGGACAGCATGACCAGTACAATCACACCTGACGGCCTCGTGCGTGATCTGACAAGTTTCGAACTTGGTGAAATACATCAACCAAGTCACGACCACACTCCGGTGTCTGAGTTTAAGAGAGCGTCGAGCCACACTTCGAGTTTCACTGGGTACTCGCTTCTCGAAGACGACGATCAACAGACTCTCATACCACGCCATAATTTAAGAGGGTCTAAGCGAAATTCAGACGAGGCTTCCAACGATGATGGTAAATTGTCGCGGGCTTCGCGCAAGAGGCGATCGCGTTTCACGAGTTGGAGGGTCGGCGTCACGATGTCAGCGTCGTTGACCGCCATCGTCTTGTGTGTCAACATCGTCCTCACAGTCTGGGCGAGCGTGAATTACGGCCTGGAAAATGGCATCGGGACCGCATACGAGGGATCTTGCGCCGTCGTCAGCGCATGGTCGTTCTGGCTGCACATTCTCATCAACGGTTTGAGTTCCATGCTGCTCAGCGCTTCGAACTATACAATGCAGTGTGTCGCTGCGCCGACACGGACCGAGTGCGATGGCGCCCATACGTGCGGCGACTGGCTTGACATCGGCGTCCCGAGCGTGCGCAACTTGTTCAGGATTGGGTGGCAACGGAGGATCATGTGGGCTCTGCTGGCCATCAGCAGCAGGCCAATACACCTGCTCTACAACTCCGCGGTGTTCAAGACGCTGGACGACAATCGCTACGAACGCGTGCTCGCCGGTGGCGAGTTTACGAAGAGTGACTATGTCGTGCCTCCGATGGCACTAGATTCCCTCTACGGCATCACCTTGGCAATGCATGAAGCTTACACTTCAAACCCTGGATCATTCGAAAACATGTCATCGAAGTTGTGCATCGAAACATACGCTACGTACTATCTCTCCGGCCATGGCAATCTGATACTCATTACCGATGACACCTCCGCCGAAGTAGTCCCAAGTGTTCCCACGTGGTACGAGTACGACCTCCCGTCCGACAGTAGGGAAACTCTTTTCAAATGGCAAGTCCGGTCCCACTATTCCGCGCTCAATCTCACCACCCTGACAAACAGACAAACAGGATGGGCCAAAAAGAAGGCTGCAGGACCCCAGAGGAGACGAGGCAGCTGAGCACAAGCCCGTGGGTTCTGAACGGCACAACAGTCAGCTACTGCCTGTCCCAGACGCATGGAGAGCATTACAAATTGCAGTTTTCCGTCCAAATACTAGTCGCCGTCATTATCTGCAACGCCATCAAATGTGCTGCCATGTTCTGCGTAGCCTGGCACCATCGAGAGACCACATTCATCACTTTCGGAGATGCAATTGCTAGTTGGCTGGACAATCCTGACCCGGCGACTGCAGACCGTTGCTCTCAAGGCATTCGCAGTGCTGCACGAAAACCAAATGGACACCAAGCGCCACAGCCGCAACCGATCAGACTCGCAACGCACCGGTGGAAGCACGGCGTCAGCATGGAACGATGGATCACCACCATCTCGATACTGACCGTCGCCCTGTTGACCAGCTGTGCTTGCCTTGGATCAACGGTCGCACAAATGAAACGCAGCACTCCTGACACCATAGTCTCTTTAGGATTCGGAGTTGTGAATGCCAACATGCTGTTCAACGGTGGGAACGAACAAGGCAGCGGCGGTCTGGCTTCCTCGGTACTGTTCGCGAACATGCCGCAAGTCATCCTCTCGTTCGTGTACCTATCATTGAACGCATTCGTGACATGCATGCTCCTCGCGGACGAGTACAGTCGATACGAGGTGCGCCGCAGGCCCCTTCGCGTGACGACACCCGTTGGCAATCAGCGCGCGACCTATTGGCTACAGCTGCCATACACATACAGACTACCGCTCATCGCTACGTCCGCTACTCTGCATTGGCTCATCTCACAGTCGCTCTTCCTGGTTCGTGTGAAAAGTTACTCCGAGGGCAAACCATATGAGAGCTATGAGAACAGCGGCAATAGCAGCTCGGCTGTTGGACTGAGCCCTGCACCAATGCTGGCGGTCATGGTGTTGGGCACGTGTGTCACTGCGATCACACTTGGTATGGGGTTTAGGAAACTCCAAGGCCGTGCGATACCGGTCGCCGCAAGCTGCTCGTTCGCTTTGGCCGCAGCATCGCATCGGCCACTCACAGATGTTGATGCTTCTGTGCTTCCAGTGAGATGGGGTGAGGTTGCGAAGATGGGAACCGTTGATGTCGGACACTGCTGCTTTGCTAGCCAGGAGGTCGTACATGTGGTGCCTGGGAGGAAGTATGCAGGAGTGGCGGACAAAGGCAAGAAAGACTGAGCACCTCCAGCACGCACCGTGGGGCCTTCTTGCTAGAAAGTTGATGAAGGATGTGATTAATGCTCGCCGCTGATCACCTTCTAATTACACTAAAGACGTCATCTGTCGGTGCATGGTCTAAATGGATCGTTCACGGTAAGCACTCAACGCGTCAGGCGAGCCTCGAAAGCGACCTTCAAAGTTGTTCTAGCATGATCTGTCTAGTCTAGCATGACCACCATGATGTCTCAAGGCGCTCACCATGGCGAACTCAAAAGGATGAAGCGAGTCGCAGCCGCAGGCTCGCAGATGCTCTTCAGAGCTGCACCTTCCCATTGGAAGCTCGCCCCGCCTATACGAGTAGGTATAATGAGGAGATAAAAGAGGTTTCGATTGTACCAGACTTGGAAATCTTTGGAGTGATTCGACGTTCTGCAAGAGGCCGTGTAATTCGAGTAGCGTGACGGTCGTTATATGCATTACTGGTCTGACAGTATGTTTCACGCGAGCCCATTTGGTCTATATGCTTTCAACTTTCGACTTTCACAGCTTGTGCTTCTCCGCCGTGCTTCTGCTTTTCCTGACACCATCAGTCAGTACTCCTATGATGCATGTGAGATCATCAAGCGTAATGAAGCCTTAACCAGCCCAGCTATCATGAAAGGTGGGGACTTACTACTTGGTAAGGTACTTGGCAGCATGCTCAACGTGGTCGCTAGCAAAAGTCGAGATGAAGAAGTACGAGTGATCGTAGTCCTTCTGGTATCTAACATTGACGCCCTTGCCAGCTTTCTTTGCAGCCTCCTCGAGCTTCTCCGGCAGAAGCTGGCCCTGCTTGTAGAAGTTGTCTCCGGTACCAACGTCGATCAGGATATCGGTGTCATTGGGGAACTTGGGCAAGAGCTCCGTCGCATCGTGCGCAGCCCACTGGTCCTTCTTGTCCTCGCCAAAGTAGCCGCTGAAAGCCTTCTGGCCCCACGGGCAGTTGCTGGGGTTGGAGATGGGTGCGAATGCGGAGACTGACTTGTACATGCCAGGGTTCTTGAGGAAGAGGGTCAGAGCGCCGTGACCGCCCATGGAGTGACCGGTGATCGACACGCGAGAGCCGTCGAGCTCCTTGAACTGCGCGAAGAGCGCTTTAGGAAGTTCGTCCGTAATGTAGCTGTACATGTTGTAGCCCTTGTTGTAAGGCTCCTTGGTCGCATCAACGTAGAAGCCGGCGCCTGAGCCAAAGTCGTAGCTCTCGTCTTCGCCTTGAATGTTCAGGCCGCGGGGAGATGTGTCTGGGTAGACTACGGCGATGTTGTGCTTGGCTGCTGCGGCTTGGAAGAAGCCCTTCTCGGCACAGTTGTCGCCAGTGCATGTGAGACCAGCGAGGTAGAAGAGGACTGGGGCGGGCTTGGAGGAGGAAGCAGTACCGGGGACGAAGACATTGAGCTTCATCTGAGTGGTGGTTGCTTTTGACTACGGCACTATTGCGTTAGACCTTGACAATTGCAGGAGTAGCCATTTCGGTGTTTAGTCACCTGGTGAGCCAGCTTGAGCAGCTTGCCGCCAAAGTTGGCGACTGTTGCTGTGATTTCGAATGACATGTTTGTGAGGTGCGAACGTAGTTTGTACAGAGAGTCGAGGGAATGTGAAGACGAAGGAGAAAGAAAGTGTCGCGTCGAGAGATATTGTTCGCTTATTGGGACTGGAGCATTGACAAGAGATGACATAGAGGCGGGGGCTGTTTGGCGCATAGCGGGGCATGGATTCGGCATTCGAGGGTTCGACGTTCTAAAGCGGAAATAGTTCCCGGCAAGCTGAGATAATGGAATTGCTCGATTTTGCATGTATATTTGAATAAGCGATTTGTTTGGCAGAAAGCTAGCATTGTCGATGGTAAAGCATTTCCGTCTGATTTCCAACGATGAAGCTTTAGAAGCACTTCGATACGCCCATCCATATCATCCACTGTGTCTGGCAGTTGCGACCACGCTGTCGGTGTGCACGCGTAGCATGAGTGCGAGCAGATACTTGGCCTCCGTCGATCAATGCTACCAGTGAGACGCTGTTGTCTTGGGTTTCAGGTCGTCAATTTATCATGCATATGCTAGTACAGTCGAGGCGCAGCTCTGGTGGCGCGCCAATTAACACCGAACGCCTCGCTGTCTTTTTTCTTTCGAAATGTTTGGATGGGTTTTTTGTGGTGATGCTCCGCAAGTCGGCATGCCCGGCGAATATCATGATTCAAGTATTGTAAGCCGTGTTGCGCTTACAGGAGCTCCTCGCAGGTCCAGTCCTCGTAGCTAAAAATTGTCAATTGAAGTCATTCAACTTGACCACAATAGTACTTACAAGCCGTCGGGCAGGTAGCGTCGTACGACCAGAGGAATCTTCTTCTCCCTCAGTTCCTTGATGGCGATCTGCAGCGGGTCGGTCTCTCCCTCGACGTCAACGAGCACAGGCGCGTTCATGCTGAAAGCCGGTCAGATTTGTTTTGAAATGACGTGCAGACCACAAAAGCCTTTCGCCAAAGAGATCCTCGTCCTCATAGCCTGACATACCTGATCTGCAATGCGCGGGTACCGAGAACACGGGCTCTCTCGTATTTGGTCATGTATGGTGTGGTGCTGCGGTTCTCGTTTGCGATCTTCTTATCCTTGACACCCTTCACTGTGTTGAGCGACTTTGCCGCCTTCTCTTGCGCCGAAATGTCTCCGCTCGTGACAATGTTGCCCATGTCGTCGTCCTCGTCGCCGTTGGCGCCATTCTCGTTGCCGGGCTCATCGAAGTCCTGCTCTACCAGATCGTTCTCGTCAATAAGGTTGTCGTCGTTCTCCCTGCGAGAGTGTTAGCCTTCAGACTCTTGCGACAGACGTGCGCGAAGGTGAGGCGCACTCTCCCATAGCGTAGTCCATGGGCTCGTCATCTCCGCCGTAGTCAGACATGTTGGCTGTGAGTGTGTTGTTTGTGTCTGGAGATGTGATTCCCTCGAAGAAGCGGCAAGTTTGGTTTAGAGAGTCTGGCGTGAATGGGGATGATGTTCGAATGCGCTTGATGCCTCTTCGCACGTGAAAGCCTCAGAGCCAACATTTCTCGAACGCGACCTGCAGCCTAGTGACGGAAGTTGCCGAGCCGAGCCGAACCGCATCGCGCCTTCTCCACGTTCCGATCGTTAAAACAGGGTCTGATCGCGAACAAAAGTTCCATCTTGACGATTCGCGGTCGACCTTGGTCTGGACGAGGTACACATGCCAGCCAAACATGGCGTCTGCGGCGGTCATGTCGAAGAAGCGGGCTGCAGCTGCAGAAGTCGATCTCCTGTCGACGAAGAAGCAGCGCCTTGACGACAGTCAGTACTACACCGATTCCCTGCCACTGGAGACACAGCGGACTGACAACCACGAAGCCGGCGGGTTGTGGGATACTAGATCACCTATCGACGATGTAACGAATACCTTAGAAAGTACACCTTCTTCTCAGGAATCGCCGACTGCCACCGAACGAGCCGAATCTGTCGCCGGATCCTCTGTTACGTCAGCATCCAGCTCCAAGAGGCCGAAGAATTATGTGTGCACTTATGAAGCATGCGGCAAAGCTTTCGACCGTCCGATTCGCTTACAAATGCATATTCGCTCGCACACCAATGAACGTCCCTACCCATGTACCGAAGAAGGATGCGACAAGAGCTTTCTACGTAACGAACACTTGAAAGCCCACATCAAGGCCAAGCATAACGACGAGCGCAGCTATGTCTGCACATACAAGATACACAATGTCGAGAGCGGCCAAGAAGAGGAGTGTGGTAAAGGCTTCCACACTGCAACAAGGCTGCGTAGGCACGTTGCCATGCACGAAGAGAAGGAACAGACTCGCTGCCAGGAATGTGGGAAGGAATTCAGAAAGCAAGAGACTCTGCAGCGTCACATCAAGTCGGTCCACTTGAACGAGAAGGCATTCCGCTGCACCCACATTGAGGACGGTACAATGGATGAAGAGTGCGGCGAGTCGTTCTCCAACCCGAGACAACTCAAAGCGCATCAGGCTCGCTGCCACTCTGGAGCACGATACTTCTGCCAGATCTGTGCACCGCCCGGAGATGACGAGAACATGATGGACGAAGGCGACGAAAACTTGTCATTACAGGCTCCGCAGGTTGGCTTTTCTTCCTACGCCGAGCTGCAAACCCACATCAAGATTGTGCATCCTCCGACGTGTGGGACTTGTGGCAAGGCATGCGAGACGAATCGAGCTTTGATGGCACACATGGACATTGAGCATTCGTCGTTGACAGATCGCCAACGATTTGAGTGCACGGAACCAGGATGTGGGAGGAAGTTCACCAAAGCAGGAAACATGAAAGTACACATCCAGACTGTGCACGCCAAGACCAAGAAGTTCATCTGCGGCCAGTTCGACCTCACTAAGAGTAAGAAGGTCGAAGGCTGGCAGGGCCCCGGATGCGGATACAGCTTCGGAACGAAAGCAAACCTGGAAGAGCATGTCCGTACTCAACATTTGAACCTACCGGGAACCAGCAGGCCAAATCAGAAGAACACATCGAAGAAAGCCAGTCGACTGCAATCGCCAGCGTTGAAAAAGACCGATGATGCCACCGCTTCTCTACTTACCGGATATGGCTATGAGAAAGACCGCCCGATCGCTTGCCTTGAGCCTTGCTGTCCCCATCGATTCATGCGCAACGTTGACCTCGAGAACCATATGGACACCTCTCACCAATGGAATATTGATGATATCGAAGACGCCATGCGCGAACGGGAGGCACGTGAGGGCGGCAAGTTCTGGATTGGCGGTGGCGAGGATCTCGAGGCGGAAGAGGATCGCGAGTTCCGCCGCCTCTTGGTTGAAGGCTTGCAGCTTGGGAGTCAATCGATGCCAGTGGCTGGTAACGGCCTCAGCAGCTTCCTGCAGCCTACCGCGAACGAGGACACGGACATGAGTGCTGGTACTGCGATTGACCCGGCATTGTCTGCCATGTGAACTCTTCAATCCTGAAGATGACGCATTTTTGTTTTGCTGTATAGATACCCTTTTAGCGCGTGGAGGTAGCTGGGAGAGATGATGTTTGACGCCATATGGGAAGCGCAGATTGATGAGGATCTTGCGAATACAAGCGCAAATATGTCGAACAGACCCAATACGTTTCCAGCAGGACTGACCAATATGATTGTCGCACGTGAGGGAGAATCTTCGTGAAGAGTGCGGAAGTCAATATATTTTCTCCACTGCGTCGTAGGCGATCCACCAGCACTACAGAAAGACGTCATAAGTCTGAATCCAAAAGCCTTCTCTTATGCATGAAGTATGAAACACGTGAGGATGCTTGATCACCGCTGTGCTTAAACCATGGCCGCATCTTCACCGAATACCGGGTGTCATTTGGACATAATATCAATGCGATCAAAATTTAATGAAAGTTGGCGTTCTAGTGGAGGCCTGGATCGTATGTAAATTTACGTTCTAGAATCCGTACAGGGTTCTGTGTCCACACAAGTTGAAGAAGCGGGCACTGGCGGGGGATTTGTCTTCTCGAAGTTTTGGCACGAGACACCTTGCTTGCATTCACAGATCCACACCTTGACTTGCCCAACACTACTGCACCTGTCGCAAGACTAGACCTTACTCTCGCAAGATATCTCACGAATTTTCCGGCGACTTACTCCTCCTCGGCCGCCATACGACTCACATCTGCGCCTTGACTCACCGCTGATCGAAACAACCTCACTCACTATATACGACAAGAGCAGGAAGCAATGTCTCAGTAAAGCTGTGCCGAAGGAGGCAGCGTGGACAAGCATGCTGCCAAGGCATTGAATGAAAAATAAGAATACCATACGAACACGAACAACGATCAAGCACACATCAACTCTACATACCCAAAATGGACTCTCAAGTCGAGAATGCGATCGAAATCGCTTTCAACCCCGCCACCGACCAAACACTCAAAGGCCAAGCCTACGATTTCCTCAATCAGCTTCGCCAGGATGCGAATAGCTGGCAAGTCTGCCTCACTCTCTTCGTCCGCCCTGCCGCTCCTTCAGAAGTGGTGCGGGTGGTCGCGCTGGAGATCCTGAACAATGCTGTGCAAACGCAGCAGCTGGACCAGCAGAGTCTGGTCTACATCCGCGATAACCTCATGGGATACGTCCGCCAGCGCTATGCCACCGGCTCGCAGCAAGTGGACAGCCCCAGCATCCAGAACAAGCTCACACAGACATTCACATATCTCTTCACATATCTTTACGCCTCAGAATGGACAAGCTTTTTTGACGACTTCAGATCGCTTGCTGGCGAAGGCTCGGAAATCGGAACTACAAACCCTGTCGCGACCATCCTTTACCTTCGCATTGTTGGCTCCGTCCACGACGAAATTGCAGATCAGCTCATCCCGCGCACCCAGGAAGAGGCGAAACGCAGCAATGATCTCAAGGATCTTGTGCGAGCAAGAGATGTCAACAAGATCGCCGCCACCTGGCAGGATATTCTCTCGAGGTGGCAGCAGATTGACCTCGGGATCGTAGAGGCCTGCCTCAGGACTGTTGCCAAGTGGGTCAGCTGGATTGACATCTGGCTTGTGATCAACCAGAATATTCAGAGTGCTCTGCTGCAACTCGCTGGTCAGCAGGGAACACATGGTGCAGACAGCAAGGAGGCCAGGGCAAGAGATGCAGCTATCGACACTTTCACAGAGACAGTTGGAAAGAAGATGAGCGCAGGAGACAAGATTGAGCTGATCCGATACCTCAACCTGGGTACCATTGTTGGACAGCTCATCTCGAGCCCGGCGCTGTCAGAACTTCGCACAACGCCTCAATACGACACCGATCTCGCCGAAACAGTTGCAAAACTGGTCAACAACGTCATGATGGATATTGTCAGAGTTCTCGACAACGACTCGGTCGATGCAGAGACTCGTTCAAAAGCAGACGTTGAATTGCAGAACTTCATGCCATGCCTCCTACGCTTCTTCTCCGACGAGTACGACGAAATTTGCTCAGCGGTCATTCCGTCTTTGACAGACCTACTCACAATGTTCAGAAAGATGGTCAAGTCGGCGGGTAGCTTGCCAAGCCATTACAGCGCAATGCTCCCTGCTATCCTCGAGCCCATCGTTGCAAAAATGAAGTACGACGAAACCGCCTCTTGGGGCGAAGAGGATGAGGCGACAGACGAGGCCGAATTCCAAGAGCTCAGAAAGCGCTTACATGTGCTTCAACAGACTGTTGCTGCAGTAGATGAGGCGCTGGTTATCAACATGCTTAGCAAAATTGTTGGTGAGACTCTTGCCCGCGTTGATACTGCAGACAAGCCGAACTGGAGGGATCTGGATCTCGCAATGCACGAGATGTATCTTTTCGGTGAATTGGCCGTCAAAAATGGTGGTTTGTATGCGAAAAGTGCGCCATCGTCTATCGCTTCGCAGAGACTGTTGGAGATGATGGATAAGATGGTTAACTCTGGTCTCGCAAGCTACCCACACCCAGCCATTCAACTGCAGTATATGGAGATCTGCGTCCGCTACGTGCAGTACTTCGAACAAAACCCAGCTCTTATCCACAAGGTACTCGAAAGCTTTGTAACGTTCGTCCACAGCGATCACGTCAAGGTCCGCCTACGGTCATGGTACTTGTTCCACCGCTTTGTGCGCGTGCTACGCAACCAGTTAGGCGATGTCGCTCAGACCATCATCCAAGCTATCGGCAGCCTGCTCAAGATCAAGGCTGAACTCCCTGAGGATCGCGAGGAAGAAGACATGTCGAGCGACGAGAATGATCAGTCTGCGAATGCTGTCTTCGAGGCTCAGCTCTACTTGTTCGAAGCCGTCGGTTCTGCTGCCTCCTCAAACACGGTCCCTGCGGAGACCAAGGTGCAAGTGGCAAGCTACGTGATCAACCCACTAGTGGCTGATATCAGCAACAGTGTTGTTGCTGCGAAGGCTGGCGACAAGCGAGCAACACTTCAGGTGCACCACATCATCAAGGCTTTCGGAACTCTGGCCAGCGGTTTCTCAGATTGGACGCCTGGCTCTCAAAAGGGCGCCCCACCTGACAGCGCCGTTTCTGACGTCTTCGGTCAAGCCAGTGAAGGCGTCCTGGTCGCTGTGGGTGAGCTCAAGGACCATCTGGATATCCGCACGGCTGCTAGGTACTCGTTTTCACGCTTCATGGGCGTCCTTGGTGCACGCATTCTGCCTCAACTTCCTCGATGGATCGAAGGTCTTCTTTCTTCCGCGTCCTCCAATGACGAGATGGCCATGTTCTTGAGACTGCTTGTGCAGGTAGTCTACGGCTTCAAGACCGAGATCTCTGAAATTCTGGATCAGCTTTTGTCTCCACTTCTACAGAAAGTGTTTGCCAGTCTTTCAGCTCCTGTTTCTGGAACAGACGATGAAATTCAATTGAAGGAACTCAAGCTGCAGTATCTCAACTTCATTCTCGTCATCTTGAACAACGAACTTGGTCCGGTACTTGTCAGCCCCACGAACCAAGGTACTTTCGACACTTTCTTGTCCACGATCACACACTTCTCCCAAGACCCTACGGATCCCCCAACCGCTCGTCTTGCCCTTTCGGTACTCACGCGCATGACATCAATCTGGGGTGGTCCAGATGTTGCGCCTACTTCTACAGTGCCTGCAAACCCGACACTCCCCGGCTTCGATGCTTTCGTGCTCTCCACCTTCGCGCCCATGCCTTGGGCACTCATCTCTGCTCCCGGCTTCAGCGCTCGCGACGCACAAATCCGCAGCGTGCTCCAAGAAGCCGCAGCACTTCAATGGACTATCTTGCGTAAGACCGGCAACGTCTACCGCGAACAGCTGCAGACTGAGCTCCGTAACCTTGGCGCAGGCGAAGCAGGTGTCATGGAGTTTGTGAAGCACGCGGAAGCGGATGATGTGGTAGGCTTCAAAAAGTTCTTTGCTAGCTTCGTGCAAGGTGCGAAGGGTTAGATTGGAATGATGCATTTGCATGCATGGCGTGCGGCTTGTTAATGTGTTTCATTCATTCTGCGAGCATGGCCTCTCATTGCGTCACGATGAAGCAAATCTTTCTTGCTTTTTCCTTTATCAGGTTTCTTGCATTTGGGCGTATCTATGTAGAGACGCGAACAAGAAGGATGGAAGGAGCAGATACCCCCAAGTACGAAAATTACAAAAATGAAAGGCGATGTGCTGAAATTGGATGTTGGCTCTCCACTAGGCGCAGACAAGCGTTGCGTAGGTATATGCATGTATATGCAGGCACATGCAAGTGCCCTGCATGGTGATGTCTAATGCTAATGCAAATGCATCTGCACGACTAATGTAGCGATCAGCCAGTTCACCTAGAAGACTAACGCTTGCACAACGCTCGCTTCACCAGCCAATTGTTCCCTCCGATTGCTGTAGAACAACCAGCCGGACTTCACTCTTTCACTTCGGCGTTTTCACTTTGGCACCTACCGCGACACCTCCACTTTACTCTTCCTCGCCCACCGCTATTAACAAACACGCATGCGCCTACAATGCAACGCCTGCATCAAATCTGACCTCGCCTATCACGTGCATGGTTGCCTGATTGGTGCTGCGCCTTCTTTTGTTCGTACTGCATCTGTGCCTCAGGAAGCAGCACACATATCTTACTACGCCAACTTGTGACTCCAGTTCACCTTTTGCGACACCATTTGGTGTTCTCACCGCCAGCCTGGAACAACACCGTACACCACGATCGCTTCGATACAGCTACAACTCCCGATCGTCTCGCGTCGCCATGGCAAGCAATGTAGGCTTGCAGCCTCTCACTTCCATGCAACGCAGCATCTTCTCCGTGGCAACTAGCCTCACCTCGACGGACACCACTCTTCCCAACTGGCTCACAGTCGACCCAAAGCGAGCGCTGCAAAATGGCCTCGCCGTAATCTCGGGAACTAGCAGCAGTGTCAACACTTTCATCGCAATTGTCTTCGGCTTCGGTTCACTCGGCGCAGGCTTCTACCTCTACATCTGGAGAAACGCCCCTCTCCGCGTTGCTTTCCATTGGCTCAGCTCCAGGTTCATCGGCAGCGTCTCTATCGCTTCGTCGCACCCTCTGAACAAGGATGTCCTTACTTATCTTGAGAACAAGAGGCTTGGTCCCCAGGCAAACTCGCTCGCTCTGGTCAACCCAAACGCCGGTCCCACCATGAATGACATGCTCCGTGGCATTTACGATCCCCGGGCTAGCCCTCCCGTTCCTCGTGCTGGACACAAGCACATCGAACTAGAGCCGGAAAAGCTAGAGTACGTTCCTGTTTCTGGCTCATACGTCTTCTGGTACGGCGGTCACCGCATGACACTAGATCGACATGAAGAGGTCACTGGCTTCTACCAGGACGACGGCAAGTTTGTACGCACCCAGAACGGCCCAACCGACCTGAGCCGCGGCCAAACGCTCACAATCACTTGCTGGTCCTTTGGAGGTGGCGTGCAGCCTGTCAAAGAGTTCCTCGAGCATGTCCGCGAGGCCACCAAACCTGCAAAGCAAAATACAACAACCATCTTTCGCGCATCGTGTCACAAGGAGCAGCAGAAGTTTCACTGGGATGTTGGTATCAACCGCCCCGCCAGGACGGTGGACAGCATTGCGCTCGAATCGGGCAAGAAGCACTCGCTCATGAAGGAGTGTACTCGTTACTTCTCCAAAGAGGACGAGCGCTTTCATGCCCTGCGCGGTATTCCGTATCGTCGTGGTTTGCTGTTCTACGGACCTCCTGGCACTGGCAAGACCTCGTTCACTGTTGCTCTCGCTGGTCACTTCAAGTTGAACGTCTACATGATCAGCATGAGCGATGATGCGCTGAATGACCGCGGTTTGGGCCTGCTCTTCGATACCTTACCGAGGCGTTGCATCGTTCTACTTGAGGACATCGACTCTAGCGGTATTGATCGTGAGGCGCGCAAAGAAAAGATTACCTCGTCCCGCGATCCTACTAAGGTGAAGAGAACTGTTCTGGTCGGAGTTACATTGGCAGGTCTACTGAACGTTCTCGACGGTCCTGCATCAGTAGATGGCAGACTAGTCGTCATGACCTCCAACTCACCCGATGCTCTCGACGCAGCACTGCTCCGCCCCGGCCGCATCGACAGCAAAATCCTCTTTGGCTACACAACCAAAGAAGTTTCCAGCCAGATCTTCTCTCACATCTTCAACAAGACCCCAGATGAGATCACGCTCGACGAAGACGAAAATATCACACATCCATCAAAAGAGGAGCTACGCTCCATGGCAGAGCAGTTCGCCGCTTGTATCCCCGAAACCAAAATCTCCCCAGCAGAGTGTCAAGGCTACTTGATGCGCCACCGCGATGATCCCCACGCCGCCTTGGCCAATGCTGGGCCCTGGGCCGCTGAGGTACTCGCCGTGAAAGAGAAGGGCAAGAATGTCGCCGATTTTGACAACGAGATCAAGCGCGGCGGTGCTCTCTTCGCTGGACGTGGCAATCGTCTTCCACCAAATGGAGTGAATGGGGTCAGCATCACAGATCCTACAGCCCCAGCTGCCAGCTACGCTGTTCGCTACGACCAATATGACACGGCCAAATTAAGGGGCGAGGCTAGGTCTATGCTGGCCCAGCGTAATCGCACCCACTCTCTCGGTAACACCGAAGTTGAAGGTTATGATTCTGGGGCGGAGGAAGTGGTCGACATGATGCCCTTGCGAACAGTTGCGTGCATGCCACCCGGTGACTTCGGTCCCACCTACGCCGTCACTAATGGTAATGGCGTGGAAGACGGTGACCTTTTCGACGAGGACGGATCGGCCAGCGCGGCATAGTATGCCGCTGGATCATCGATCCCGACTACTGTGTGGTTCAACTGATCCCAATCGGGAATTGCAAACGTGAGCGATGTTGCTGGACGGTGCAGAGCAATAGAACGAGTGGTTTGATAGCTTGCATTTGTTGTTGCTAGTTGAGCAGGGCGTTGAGCGAAGATGGCTTTGGCTTTGGGGGTGTCTTTTCACAAACCTCTATCTTTTCGAGTGCGCCATCCATCGCAGATTGCATTGCGATGTGCTTGGACGTCCCGCGGTGAGTAAGCTAGCTCTACAGTTTAACATATCGTTCAAGTTCTCGTTCCCACTCTCAGGCTCGTGGCTGTATTAGCCGGTCACCCATGGCGTTCGCGTTCGTTTGACGCAAGCCTCAGAGTCATCGGTCACGACAATCTGGATTTTACATCCGACACCGTTGATATCTGCACAGAGTTCCCATCATACTCATACACTGTCTCCCACTCATCCCTCAGTCTCACCCTCATCCACCATGCAGGCTGGTCGGCATGACGGCCTGCTGCGAGAGGTCCGAGGTTTGAGTTCGAGCTGGTGCTTCGACGTGCACATGCCGCCTGGGTGGCTGGCCCTAGGCTTGATCGGCGCCCTGATTAATAAAGAGCGGTATCATACCACGACGTTGCAGTCACAACAAGCATGAGAATGCTGAGCGTTGGTCTGTTTGGCAAAGAGGGTCGATGAGATTTTGGGCCGCCGTGAGCAGTCTGTATCGTTATCTATACATGAGATTTTTGATTTGTCCGGACAAGAAAAAAATGGACAGTAGATGATTAACAGAGAAGAAGTAGAAGAACGCCTCATAACCCCAGGCACCGAGATTTAAATGCTTTGAAAATCGCAACCAAGAAGTCAGGAAGGAAAAAAAGGCTCGCAATGCAAAGATGTCTTCTCCTTTACTTCGATGCCTTCTTAGCAGCCTTCTCGATCTTGCGCTTTTTCTCCCTCAAGTTTTCCGCGACGCCGGCCTTCTCGTTGTTAGAGTAGACCATCTTCTCGTACATCTTCCTCTTCCTGCGGGGAGCCATCATCTTGCGCATCTCCAGCTTCTCGTCCTCCTCGCGCTGTGCCCTGGTGCGCTTGTCCTTGGCGGCGGCGACCTTCTCCTTCGCTGTAGGAGCCTTGGCCGGCGCGACTTTGAGGCCCTTGGCTTCTGCGAGAAGCTCGGCCTGGTGTGCATCTGCTTCGGTAGTGGGCTCCTGCTCGTCTTCGTCGCCGGAGAAGCCGCCGAACTCGTCGTCGGATGCTGCGGCGCCCTCGGCTTCGGAGTCGGAGCCTGCGAGCTCGACGTCCATACCCTCGCCTTGCTCAATGTCAGCAAGATCGGCGAGGTCGGCCTTGGTGACCTCCTCGTCGCTCTGCTCAACTTCATCGTCGCTGACCTCATCTTCCTCGGCGGCAGCAGCGGCCTCGGCCTCGCCTTCGAGCTCTTGCTCGGCCAGGGGCTTGGTGGGGTCGTACTCGCCCTTCTTGGCTCTGACCCAGGGGCTGAGGTGAGGAGGAAGCGTGGCGCCAGGAGCGTAGAGATCGGGACGTTGGAGCTGGCCAGCGTTGACTGAGTCCCATACCCACTGGGGCTGGACATAGATGCGGCCAGGCACACGAGCGTTGGCCTTGCGAGCAGCCTGAGCATCCTCATCGTCGTCCTCGGGAGCGGGGATGGGGATATCAGGCCTGTCGACAACCTGGTGGGTGATGCGTGGGTCGGACTCGTCGCAGTAGGCGCCCTCGCCCAGAGTAGCACTCCAGCCAACGCGACGGCATCCGAAGGATCTGAGGAGGAATTCAAGCGCGTGGCGGGGAGTTTCGCGGGAAAGGAAGATGGTGAAGGGCTCGAAAAGCTTGCCGGCGACTTGAGCATCGGCGGTAAGGGAAGGCTGGAGGAGGGCATCGGCGTTGGGGTCTATTGAGGCGAACTTGTCGAGTGCTGCAAGAGGAGTCTCAGTGGGCTCAGTCTCTACCTCGACAACAGAAGTCTCGGGTGCTGTGGCGTATGATGATTGCGGCTCGGCCTCGCCGTTTGTGAGTAGTTTGTCAGCCTCAGCCTGTGCCTTTTCGTTCGCGCCAGTGTCCATGATGGCATCGGCCTCTGCCTGCTCCTCCAACTGCTGTCCCTCCAACTGGAACGCGCCCAACTCTGCACCCTGTTCCAAGCTCTTAAGGTCGAATCTGGGAGGGTAGACAAGGCCAATGCTGGAGTAAAGTCTGTAGTTGACGAAGCTGAGCAGAGTGGCGTAGAACTCAACGAAGGTAGCCATGATTCTGAAATCGACGTCGGGTCCAGCCTGCTGCACAAACTTGTAGGGAACGAGCCAAAGGATGTCCTGGCCTTGGATAGTCGCCTGGTAGTAGATACCCTTGATGCTCAAGAAACTCTTCCTCATGGCGTGGGTCCTGATCAAAAAGTGCTCGAACTCCATGGTAAGACGCTGGCACCTTGCGATCATCTTCGGGGGAACGTTCTGGTTTCCGGGCAAGTTGGCGAAGAGGAAAAGCATGCTGAGCGCATCGTCCAGGTCTCTGAGCGCATCGACGAAAGTCGGGTAGCGCTCCTTGATAATGTGGTCCAGCTTGAGCTTGGGTGTGAGGTTCTTCTCGAAGCGCGCGGCATCGCCAACATCGTTGCGACCGAGAGCTTTGCTAATCTTCTTCGCAAGGGCTTTCTGGTCGCGGAACTTGGCCAGAAGAGGCTCGTGGAGCAGGTACTGGATGTCCTTCGTGTAGTAGAAAGTGGTGGAGGCTGTGGAAGACTTGTTCACGCGCTTCCTGTTGCGGGGCTCACGCGGGTAGATACCCTTGAAGATACATAGTCGTCGGAAGTCTGGGAGGGAAAGTTGGAGTTTGCGGACGGCCTGGGAGCGGGTGATGTAGTTTTTGGCGTTGCCGGCGGTGCCTGGGAGCAATTGTTAGGATGTGTGTGGTCGCGCGGGGGTGAAGCAAGCATACCCTTTTTCTTAATTCTACCCATGGCTGCGGTGGTGTTGTGGTGTTGAGTGAATGAATGGGTGGTGGTGGTGGTGGAGATGGCAAGCAGCCGGCGTCGCGAAAAAGTGAGCTTCTCGTCCAAAAAATCACCCGCTCGTAGGCAAAAGCTGGGGAAGGGCAGATCGGCACTCGGCGCATTCAGGGCCCGACTTGTCGGAGGTGAGAGCTGGCAGCAGCAACGAACATCGAGGTCGCTTGTCGATAGTGACACTTGTTGCTGTACATCATCATTCATTGCCCTTATACACTCGGCGATACGATGATGCCAGCGACCCTTCAACGATGAACACCATCACCAAGCTCTACAATGAGCACCCCAAGACCATCCTCTTCGCCTCTGCCGCCGCCCTGAGGCTCCTATTAGTCGTCGCATTCCCAGCGTTGCCCGATCTTCTTACACTTCGTGCTGAGATCTCGACACCCGTCAATGGCTTCAAGAGATGTATGTGAGGGTGGTGCAAAAGTTTGCTGGTGAAAGTGGCGAGGGAAGAATAAAGAGCTGAGACTGTCATACAGTACAAGAGGGGCTCTTCCTCTACGAGCGCGGCCTGGATCCGTATGATGGCGGCATCTTCTACCAGGTCAGCATATATATCCCATGTAGAGATTGTAGGATTCGAAAACTGATGTGGACATGTATATCAGGCGCCCCTGTTCTTGCCACTGTTCTCCTTGCTGCCTTCGCCCGCGACTTTCTTCGGCCGCTTGATCAGCATTATTGTATACACAGCCCTGGACATCCTCTCGGCCGATTGCCTATATGAGATTGCAACGTCAGGTGTCGCAGTGGCTTCCAGCGTCTATACTTCTCCACGACGAGGCGAGAGCTGGAAGCCCGTCTCTGTGGCTGCCGTGTACCTGCTTAACCCATTCACTCTCCTGACATGTCTTGCCCGCCCAACAACGGTCTTCACGACATTCTTCGTCCTATTGAGCATTCGACACGCTACTCAAAGCAAGCCGACATCCACGGCCTTTGCTCTAGCACTTGCGAGCTACACCAGCCTTCACCCGGTACTGCTGCTTCCGCCCATCGGCCTTCTCTGCTACGACCAGATCTGTAAAGCCAGTCCGCCACCAGCAACCAAGGATGGCAAATCAACCACCAACCCAACACCTCTTGCCTTCACGCTCACCCTGCTCGCCCCCTTCGCTCTAACGACAGTCTTGCTCCTCTCACTCTCGCGCCTCCTCCTCCCATCCTTCACCTTCCTTCACTCCCTCTACATCACGCCCCTCTCTCTACCCGACCTCACCCCCAACCCCGGGCTATGGTGGTACTTCTTCACCGAAATGTTCGACGCTTTCCGATCGTTCTTCCTCGGCGTCTTCTGGCTGCACATGCTCGCCTACAGCGTGCCATTCACCGTGCGTCTGCGCGCCCAGCCCCTCGCCGCCGTGATCGCCATGCAAGGCGTCCTAGCGATCTTCCAGCCGTACGCCAACGTGGGAGAAGTGGGCGCATGGCTAGCGAGCTCGTGTCTGATGGGCCATGTATTTTCCAGTAAGCCTCTTTCCAGCACTCCTTACCACCACAGCACAAACCACTCCCCGAGCAACCCACTAACAGCACAAACCCAGTCTCCTCAACCTACCGCTACCCATTCCCCGCCCTCGCTGCCCTCCTATACGCCACGCTCCTGGGCCCGGCCTTCCACTACCTGTGGCTGTACGCCGGCAGCGGCAACGCCAACTTCTTCTACGCCATCACGCTGGTGTGGAGTCTCGCGCTGCTGATCCTCGAGACCGATCTGGTGTACGCGGCGCTGAGGGACGAGTGGGAGGCCGAGAGGCCCGGGGCGAAGGGCAAGGTGGCGAGGCAGATTTGACAAGGAGAGGCAGATGTGGATTCGGGGGGCTGTATGTGAAGCGTGGATGGAGATGGGTGTGGCTTTTTTTCTTTTTGCATTTTAGGCGGAAAGGTTTTTTTTTTATGTTGCATGCATGGGTGTTGCATTTTCCCCGGCTATTGGGTATTGTTCTGATTTTGCAACGATGAAGAGAGAAGGAAGGAAGAAAGGAAGGAAGGAAGGGAGAGACGATAGCAACAAAAAAAAGGTATAAAATTAAGAGCAAGAAAGATGCATGTCGAAGAGCAACCGGGGATTGATTGCATTGCGAGAAGCGTACCACGCATAGAAGAAGGCCTTCTCGATGTCATCAGCAAAGGAAGAATCTGATGAGATAAGAATACTTTTGAGATACAGGAAAAAAATATGATGACCTTTTCCCCATGTTCTTTTCTCACTGTAGGAGTTTTTGTCTTCTCTCAAAAGACGCGCTACTCGTTCTGAAGTACATAATTTGATGAAGAATGAAGATGATCGTTTTTCCTGGAAAAAGGATAAAAGAGAAGGAGAAAAAAGAAAAAGAAAGGCTTTCCTGACATTCAAAAAAACATATTTAAAACAAAAGGCCAGAGCGAAAGAGAAAGCAGATCTATGTTAACATCCCAACCCCAATTATAAGCCAACTCTCGGCCAGCTAGCCAGTCCTAACAAGGAAAGAGTAACTTTCTCTCTCTCCCTCTCTCCCTCTCTCTCTCTAGTAGAAAAAAAGAAGGTAAAGCAAAGCCGAGAAGACAATAAATATACAGCGCCGTTCAATGACGAAATCGTTTCGTGGTGGTTGATTGGGCCATAGCCTTTTGAGCAAGATTTCGCGATTACAGCTTCCCACTTCCTAACATACCATACCATACCAGGTAATTGAGTAGACGAGACGATCTCAACCCCCTCTCTTCCCACCCCAGAGCAAAAAGATCGATGAGCGCGAAAAAAAGGAGAAGAGTGAAAACAAAAAAGGCCTGCGTCGGGTGACCGAGACCATTGTGAAATTCAGAACTGTTGGATTTGTTTTTTTTTTCTCGTTACCGTTTCTTCTCTGATCGTTTCTTGTTTATTTTTGGCTGTTTTCGATGAAATCTCTGCCAGTTGATCCATCCATCTTGAAAAGATCGCAGTTCATGGAGAAGAAGGAAAAGAAACCAAAAAAAAAACAATGGTAAGTAATCCATAATCCAGTACCCAGCTCTTCGTCGCCCAAACCCCACACATAGCCGACCAACCGCAAAACTCATTCACGTAAACACGGATTTCTCGCTCTGCAGTTGCAGGAAAGTCTCCTTGTCGTGTCCCGGGATCACGCGCCCGCGAGTCTGGCGTTGGAGGTGCTTGAGGCGTTGCGTGCTGCGGAACCTGCCAAATCGAAGATATTTGCATCAGTAACGCCGATCTCCAACAGAAAAAGAGGTCCTCGATCTCTCTCTCGCGAGGCCGTGGTGGAAAAAAGGCTCAGTCGGTGGTTCTTTCGACTTACCAAGCAGGGTGGTCTCTCGCCAGCCAACCTTGGGGGATGCCGTCGCGCCACTGGTGGATTGCGTTAGTTAGTTAGTTCGCACTTCGTTCCGTTTCGAAGAAGAAAGAGAGAAGGATTTTGTTTTTTTTTTACGGTGCTGGGATTGACGTACGTTCTCAATAACATGGCAGTGGTCGCTGATGAAAAAGATCGTGCCGCTGTCTGGCAGGTTGATCTGCATGCCCACCAAGCCGTCCGTGTGCCCCGGGAGGTGGTGCAGCGTGATGCCCTGGCAGAAGTCGAAGCTGCGCTCGTCGAAGGTCTTCCAGTTCCTGTTCGTGGTGGTATTGTCAGTGAAACGGGCATGGGGAAGCGAGGAAAGTCCGCCTCGTAAAGGAAGGGGTTAGAGACAACGTACAAATCCAACTTCAGGTAATGCTTGAGATAAACACCCACGTCCGCGCCCGTCGCCACGCTCCAAAACGCACTCCTCAACTCCCGATCATGCACCCAAATTTCAACGTCCTTGCGGTCGAGGAACAAATCCAACCCCCCGGCGTGATCCAAGTGCAAATGCCCGATGATGATCTTCTTGACATCCTCAACCCGATTCCCCGTCGCCTCGATCTGCGCATCAAGCTCGTGCTTCGCTTCGTACCGCACACGACTGAACACATCTGCGAGCTGCGGGCCCCAGATGGTGGGATAGTCTTTGCCGGAGCCGGTCTCCCACAGGATGAGGCCTTCGTGCGGGTGGGCGATGAGGACGCAGTACATGGGCATTTCGCGGCGCTTGTTGACGGTGGGCTGGCCGGCGGTGCTGGCGAGGGAGGTGTTGGCGCCGCGGATCATGAAGGCTTCGTCGGCTTCCAGCCAGCCGACTTCGAGGAGCCACATTTTGGTTCCTGCTGGGCAGACGGAAGAGACGTAGTGGGGGATTGCGCCGGTGGCGAGTTGGTGGTCTATGGCGGGGGTTGGGGCGGACATTGTTGTGGTAGTGATGGGTTGCGATGTTGGTGGGAGGCTGATTGAGAGATTGATAGGAGGGTCGACGGTATCGTCTTACCTGGAAGAGAGGCAGCTCAAAACAGCTCAGGCAATACCGATCTTCGATATCAACAAATCTGGTATATTGACAAGGATGTTGGTATCGACAGCAGTAGTACAGCAGCAGCAGCGATCAGTCTTGATATTACATGCATCGCTTCTCCTCATTCCTGGCAATTGGGCTATGATGAAGTGCGGCACGCCGGCCACATACGGTAATTCCATTCGTGCTCGGCAGTCTGGGAACAGCAAGCAGCATGGCGTATGTCTGGTTCGGGCAATGAGCAGGTGAGGGGAAACTCGAAGCTGTGATATCAGATGGCGTGCGTCGTCCGAGGTACGTAAGACCAGGTACATCATGCATGACGCTTTTGCGGGGTGCCTGTGGCTGTGTGTTTGATGTTTTGTGATGTGTGGTATGCCCGTGTAGCAGGTCATGTCCAGTGGTGGTCTTCCATTATTATCGTGAGGTGTTTGTTCACGACATGGCGTGATGATGGTGATGTGATAGGTGTGTGTTGGTATGTCTGAGTGTGGCGGCAAGGCCAGTAGACGTTACATAATCCAACGTAAGAGGCGGCGTGAGAGGCGTGTCTTCCGTGTCCTGTGCACGCAGACTGGCTAAGACTGGTGTCGGGCAGGGCGTAGAGCACGCGCGCAAGCAGAGTGGTGCTTGGGTGTGAGAGTGAGAGAGAGACTGGCTGGGGCGTGGGTGGCGCAGACAGGCAGGCAGACGGTGGCCGCGCCTACCGCAGCAGCTGAGAGTTGGCTCGACGAGTAGCGTGGGGGTGTTGGTGAATTCGATGGCTCGCTCGCAGATGGATCTCTTGTCTCTTGTCTCTCATCTGTCTTCGTCTGTGGCCGCATCTGGGGCCTGCATCGGCCGGGCGCCTGGGGAGCGGATCACCCAAAAGGCAAAAGTCTAGTCTGCTGCTCAAGTGGGTTGCGCGTGCAGGTCGATTGTTACTAGCCTTGCGCGTGCAGGTCGATTACTACTGTATGTGCTAGCCCTGCTCACGCTACTGCCCATCATATCCCACGCAGTCAAACGGTTCCTGGCACCGCTGCACCCAATCACTTGCCATACACTGCTCGATCTCACGACTCGTTGATGCTGCTAGCAGGGCTCGATCTCGGAGTGTGCTCCCACTGCCAGCTATCCCACTCTCTCTCCAGTGTCGACCTCTCTGCCTTCTCCATACTCCCATCCTTCCCCAAGCGAAAAGGCAGTCCAGCGCAGTCTAGAGGCCGAGTCTGCTCAGGTACGCATGGCATCGCGGCATCTCGTTGGTCGTCGTGCATCCCGCCACATCCACTCTCGATCATCTTCGTCGTCGGCCTCGTCGCCCTGCTCGCTAGCCAAGCTACCGCCTGAGCCACTGCACGCCGCCGTCCGGGTCACCAACTTTGCACAGCGTCGCTATGCGCATATCCACTCTCGCACCGCGTATGCGTATGCCCACACGACACATACACAATGACAATAATGTCTAACCCTGCGGCTCAACCTGTCGCTTTCTGACCTGACAGCACACCGTCCCAGCACGAGCACAACACTATAATTACTCACACGCACACTCACACGCTCGCTCACTCTGGAAGGTGTCACGTCTCTTCATGGGTGGTGGCGCCGAAAACCTGGAACGTGACCCCGTCGTGGCCCGCTCGCTTCTCGTGCCGACCGCATGCACGCCTGCCTGCCTGTCCATCCCATGCACGTCAACGCTTCGCACGCAACGGCCTCTAAGGGCGCCCTCGTGTTCACGCACTCCAGATGCCCATGGTGCCGTGTGCCCGTGTGTCATGCTCCCGCACGCCACCCATACCCACTGCTCCACAACTTACCCTTTCCGCTCCTGCAGGGCGTGGGGAGCTGCTCTTGTATCACAGGCCAAGACTTGTCATCGGTCTTAGTGAGAGACGTCTGTCTATGCACCTTCGGGACCTTTTGTGATCTGTACCATCGCCGTGCGAGGCTGAACCGCTCCCATCCATCCTCGTCCCCATGCGTGTGACAGATCCCATTTAGCTTTGACTTGCTAGTCCTCTACTATAAGTATCACGAGGCCGTTCTGGGCGCTCTACTTTTATTTTTGCTTCTTCCACCATCATCATCATCATCATCATCACCACCCTCGCCCTCACCTTCCTCCTCTTGCTCCTTCCTGCTCTCTCGTTTCCTCTCGTCAGGCGTTCAACGGTGTCTCTTCACAATGACCGAACTGCAGGCCCAACCTCAAGGCAACATGCCCGGCATTCAGCTTTACGGCTCAAGATGCAACCCTTATACTTTTCCAATCACTCGCATTCCACGCCCGCTTTTCCTCGACAACCTTCATTCACGACAAAACAACACATTCACCCGCGAAAGGTTCCAAGCATGGGCTTCCGGCAACAGACCGATCGACAACACTCGCATCAACAACAAACATGCAACTAGCAACATCATGTCAGTCGACACCACAGCATCAAGTACCGCAACTCTCGCCAAATCCGGCAAGCCATTCGTTGCAGCAGCAGCATTCCCGGATGACATCCCACGCCTCGTCGAAGTCGAATTCGCCGCTTTCCAAGACGAAATCGTCAACCACGTCCTTTCCTACCGCGACCCAACCAACCCAGAACACACCGCGCGAACCATCGATTTCTACAAACACTGCATGCAGAACATCCGCACGAGCACCTTGCCAGAACACCTTTTCAGCAGAACCCACATGCGCACAGACAGCAAGCTCGA
This sequence comes from Cladosporium sp. BSL10, assembly GCA_001553865.1. Taxonomy (NCBI): domain Eukaryota; kingdom Fungi; phylum Ascomycota; class Dothideomycetes; order Cladosporiales; family Cladosporiaceae; genus Cladosporium; species Cladosporium sp. BSL10. The sequence continues at coordinate 81,574 of LJJI01000292.1, forward strand.
CCTGGCACTCACCAACACCGACAACAACGACGGCCAAGGCGATAAAACGATAGAAGGCTACCGCTTCCGCAAAGTCATCGATCCGAGGACGAACGAAATCATCGCTTTTTGCAAGACGGAGATCACAACCCTCACCCCTGAAGACCACGCCAGCCCGCTGGACGTCGGCCACGAAACAGAACCGCAAATGAACAGGGACTGGTTCGCGCTGAACGAGAAGTTGCACAGGCAGTACTGCGGTCTTCGTCAACATCTCTGTAAGTAAACCTCCTGTCTTCCGGAAAATTCCCAAAGAACACAAAAAAACCACATCATCACGTCCACCACTAACACCACCACCCTCCGCAGACTTCGGCATGCTAGCAACTCACCCCTCCCACCAGCACCGCGGCGCCGCAACCTCGCTCATGTCAGAGCTGATCGCCGAAGCCGACGCCCTCGGGCTCGAGATCTACTGCGAAGCCACCAGGACCGGCCGGCCCATGTACGAGAAATACGGCTTCGTGCCCGTCTACACCCTCAGCTTCGACCCAGCGGAATACGGCGTCACGGGCCTGGGCGTGGAGGTGCAGACTGTGATGGTGAGGGGCGCGTTGGGCAAGGATGGGGTTAGGAGGGAGGTCGGGACGTTGGAGGAGGTTTGATCGAGTGATCATGATGATGATGAGTGACGAGGGGCAAAGGCAACATGGCGCGGATGGCGAATTGCTTGGGGAAGCGTTTTGCATATTTGGGGCAGAGAAGGAGACTTGAAAGAGGTTGCACTTTCTTGTGAAGCGCGAATGTCCCATCACTGACTAAAATGGGGGAAGCTGGAAAAAGAAAAGCCTAGGGGTATTCTGTTTTTTGATTGGTTCACGGAGGCTCATAGTCCCTTTATTTTTTTCTTTTCTGTTAAAACTAGCATCCGTTTTGGCAGCTTGTATGTATATACAAAAAAGAAAAGATTTCCTCAACGAATATATTTTTCGAAGCACATAAAAGTGCCGGGAGGAAGATCTTTTCGTCAACTGATCTGTAGACCACGGCGCGCAATTTTCTCGGGGTCACTAACGCAGAGGATCGCAAGGGGGAGCTTCTTGAAATATGTCGATGGGTGGGTTATGGTATAGTGACAAGAAAAGAGCTACGGTTGACTAGGTAGTAGCTTGAGCTTTGTTGCTTAACTTGTCCTCGCATATCATCAAGGATCCCTCCAATACAGTGAGACAAAGCAGAATGAACCTCACTCTTCAAAGAAACAATTTCCTCTCTTCCGCCACCGGTACCACCACCGCTGACACCACCCGCCCCAGCAACATCACGCCGCCATCCCCGCCGTCGCGCTCCGCCCGTGGATCCTCGCCAACCAGCTCCCCGCGTAAACCACCCGTATCCTCTTCCCCCACACCATGAACGGCACCAGCGCCGCATTATTCACCGCCAGCACCGCCGTGAACACCCCCGCGACTATCACCGCGTACCCGCTGACCCGCACCCACTCGAGCAAGTACAAGCCGAACGCGAAGCTGATCCCGCTTTTGCCCAGGCACTGCGCGATCACCAGCTCCGACGTGCTCGCCGTGTGCGAGTCCACCGCGTACGCCAGCGTGAACGTGAAGTAGAAGTACGACGCCCAGTCGACCAGCGCGACGCCCGCGAAGTACCCCACCCAGTGCAGGCGCAGGTGCGCTGTCATGCCGTAGAGGATCAGGCCCGCGGGGGCGATCAGCATGGCCGGGAGGAGCACGCCGAGGCGCATTTCGGCTTCGCGGATGTGGGCGTTACGCTTGGTGAGGTATGCGGCGAGGCGGTCGGAGGTGAAGGTGAAGGGGACGGCGAGGGCGTAGCCGATGACGTTGCCGAGGGCGATGAGGCCGGAGTTTTGCTGGAGGAGAAGGAATCAGTGGTGTGCTTGTGGGGTGTGATGTGGGAGGGTCAGAGGGAGGCGAGACTTACAGGAGCCCAGTTGTAGGGTGGCTGGACGATGAGGATGGGGAAGGTGTAGTTGAAGACTAGAGCGCCGAGGCCGATGTAGATGCCGTAGCTGGCGACTACCCAGAGCACGGATGGGACGAGGAGGTATGTGAAGGAGCGCGCAGCGGTCATGAAGGCATCGACTTCGTGGTCGACTGCGCTCCACGGTTTGAGGGTTTGGAGGAATGTGCGGCGTGCAGGCACCAGAGTCTCCACTTCGATGTGTTCGGACGCGATGTGCTCTTTCTCGGCAGAGACATTCGAGGGTCTTGGTGAGTTGGACGAGGATGGTGAGACGGAGGATTTGCGTTTGTAGGCGGTTTCTTCAACGAATAGGAAGGCTAGGATGAGGAGGGCTCCAGCGAAGGCGACTTCTACGTAGAAGAACAGTTGCCAGCCGTAGCCTCCTGCTAGCATATAGCCTGCGTAGAGCGGGCCGGTAGAACCCCAGCAAAGGCAGACTGTGTAGATACCAAGCTTGGTGCCGCGTTCGTGCACTGTTGGATGTTAGTGAAGTCATGCACGGTTCTCATTTCGACACTCACGGAAGAAGATGTCATTGACGAGTTGTACCGGGATGGCCTCGCAAATTCCACTAGATAAAGCCTGAATGATCCGGCATGCCATCAGAGCTCCAAAAGAAGTACACCGAGAACAGCCGATCAACGAGGCAAGGTAGATGACGATACTTGCTAGCAGGATAGGTCGACGGCCGAACTTGAGGTACATGGGGACCGTTACGAGCGTGCCGATGCCATAGACCAGAGTCGGGTAAGAGATCAGCTGCGATGCTTTCACCGGCGAGACCTGCAGATCTGCGGACCAGATGGTGATGTAGACGGCGGGTCCCAGCAGTGCGGTGTTGCTCAGGAATGAGTAGAGGGAGCAGATCACTAGGATCATGGTCTTTTTCCATTTTGGCCACTGGAGACTGGGTGGATGTTAAGACGGACGCACAGGACGACATGCCAGCAATACTACTCACGGGTCGTTAGGGTCTTCGGCGGGTACTGGGAATAGAGCTTGTCCATAGGCAGTGTCATCGCCCTCGACAGCAGCGAGGTTCACGGTTCCGGGTATGTCTCCCTCTTTGGCATGACTGCTTTGTGTCAGTGATTGTACGACTCCGAGTTGTTACAGCAAACATGAGCGTACCTGTGCACTAGATGGGGCGCCATATCGTCGCTGAATCTACAAGTCTACCAACCAAAGAGTGAGAAAACGCATGTATCAAGGTATCAAGGAAAAGCAGACAGGCGGTAGGAACAGAATGATGGTCGGAGTACTATATCATCCCCTCCAAAGGTAGCTACCACCACCACCACCGCAGCGATTGCTGCCCAGCTGCCGGACCGCCTTGTGCCTGCCTCGTCTTTGGGCAAACGCATTTGCCGGCCGCATTAGAGACAGCCCAGGTGGCACACCCGCAACCGAACAGACAGACAGCCAGGGGCTTTACGCTCGCCCTGCCACAAACCTTGCAAGCCCTTGTGAAACGGAACGCAGAGCCATGTGCGTTTGCAGCGTAGCTTGCATGCGGCAGGCCGCGCCGCTCGTCATCTGCGGGGAATATCTGAAAAGACGATCTTTGAACCTTTTCGGCAATAGGGCCAGTGGACCTGCTGGTGAGGAGTGGCAGAGGAGGGCGTATAGTTCGAATATCCGGCAGATGGACGAGGAGGATCATTGGTTGGCGATGTTGGCGGCAAATGTTGGAAAGATGGGGACCCCATGGGCATGTGGCGGCGAGAGTTCGAGCATGCAGATCCTGACGAGTCGAGGGCTGGACACGATGAGACGATGCAAAAACAGCTCACAGCCAAGATAGACTGATCCGCCTTGCCACGCCTGCGACACATATGCCGGCGGCCTGGACGCATGCCGTGTGCATATATTATGCAGCTGGACCAGCCATGTCCGAGCAAGAAGAGAGAGAGGAAGGAGAAGATACGCCATGATTGCGGAGGCGTTGTGTCGGGCTCGCCTGGGAGCCAGGCCCGACCTTTTCAAGCCGCTCGGAGGCGCAAGGGAGCATGAGCTATAAAGATCTGCTAGATTCGAAGTTCTTGGTGTTCGCATGCCAGTCCAATGGTTTTGCGCGATCGATATGGGCTTCGCCTCCGAGATGAGAGTGGTTGCAGGAGGCGGCGACGCCTCTCGTGTCCACATGTAACGCTTCCAGGCTGCTGGGTTCGGGTGGGCAGGCTTACTTACGGACAGCCATGGCTGCTGGCACTTTTTTATCCCATTGCTGACTATATATCGATACGCGATGATCAATATGGCCGCCGTATCTTCACGGTTCGTCCGGCCTGGCGATCAAAGCACGTGTCAACATAACGTCTGTATTCAGAAAAGCACTGGCGAAACGGTTACGACCTGAATGATCCCACTCTCGCATGCTTGAAAATTTATTGGCTACGATTGATATGAATTTTGCAAACACGGCATGGGCAGGCGCGATAAGCAGATCCAGAAGGGGTTCTGCACGGCGTGGCTGATAATAATTGGCTGCAAGATAGAGATCCATTGCGATGCGTGGCTTTTTTTTTTACTTGTTGGCGTTTATTACGTTGATACGAGCAGCGATGCGGAAGATCAAATCTAGGTCCAGACCAGCAAATCAGAAACGTTGATCGGCATCTCCGCGCAAAATGTGCCTGTCAATTGCGTGAAATGTGTTATCGTTGTACATATAGGCCTTCCCAGCCTCGCGTCCGTCCTATGCAACTTTTTATCATCTCGCTAAAGCGCGTTTCATGGCTAAAGCCATCTACCAGACTGCCACTGCCCTCTATCTCTGACCAGCAAGTCTACGTTCCTGCACCTCAGTGAGAGCCCTGCTTCCACTAACGTATGCCACAATGCCAACGACACCCGCAGCGGGCAGAGTCTGGAACAGAGTCCAGCTGTAGTAGTAGAGGAAAAACACTCCCTCCATTGCCACAACGGATCCAAAGAAAAGGGTGTGCGCGATAGGGCTTGCACCGAAGGCCTTGCTGGCGTGGTCAAGATTACCGCCGAGGCCCACCCAGAGACCAATCAGACCAGGCAATGCGAAGAGCACTGCGAGCATGAACGCATGGGAGATGAGCTTGGGTGGCGATTTTGCGTCCGCCTTGAAGATGTGGTTGATCTCAGGCTTTGAGGTGTAGCGCTCGGGTGTGGGAGGGAGAGCGAGCGGGGCGGCCGCGTCGCGTGTGACATCGAGGTCGAAGACGTGCTTGTTGGTGGGGGTAGTCGAGCCGAAGGATGCGAGGACAATCGAAGCGCGGGCTGGTTGGGAGGATGTGAGGAACTGGAAGGGGAGGTCCTTCTGGGTCTGTAGCAATGCACATTAGCTAAATGCTACTTGTTCACATGGTCGCAATCGTTCGATCAGACTTACCACTTCGACCTTGCCCTTGCCACTGTCCTTGATGCTGAAGGGGAATGATTCCTCGAGTCCAGTCGCGGGATCGTGAAGTGTAAGGAAGGCCTGGTGTGGCTTCTTGCCGGTCTTGCCCTCTGTGGTTGTGAGGACGATCTTCAGGGTGTCGGTTGATGAGAGGCTGACGGCGGGAGAGAGGGCAGAGGTAAGAGAGAGCCTATACAATTGTTAGCAATGAGTTGTATTCGCTGCAGTATCCATTCAAGCACCCACTTCTCTTTGGCACCGCCGCCGATACCAGCACCCTTCTGTTGAACGGTAAGCGTGGCATCTTCGAAGCCCCAGCTTGCGCCGTATGCGGTCGACGCAGCGGCTAGGAATGAAAGCGCGACTCCACTGAAGACCTTCATTGTGAAGAAAGAGCACAAATATGCTGCTTGTGAAAAGAACAAGTAAGTTGTCGCAATGCAACAATGCTCTCAATGCGACTCCAGATACTCTGGGAGCTTGGAGCTACGTCGTCTCACCTTACCCTTCGGCAGCTAGCGGCTAGCGCCCGCTGCGAGAACGTGAACGGACGTCTGTCGAGGATAGCATGTGATACGAAGGACAACAATATGCGTGTGACTATCCCGTAGCGTCTCGTCGCACTCTGGATGATGCTTGCTATCTGCTTCATTGTAGCTCTTGTTGTGCTACCATCAGAGCAATTTGTGTCATGTCACTTCAGACCGCAGCTGGCATATCGATATGCCGTCCAGGTTTCACATCATTTTTTCGACCCCAGCGAAGATGTATGTGAAGAATCCCAAAAGTAGACTACGTGACATCTACGCTAGACGACATGGTGGCTTTGTATGTACCGGACGTCCTCTCATCGCACGTCAGCGCATGTTTGCAACCAGCCTCCAGTGAAGCAATCCCGAATCGACCTCACGACGTCACGTGACAAGCCGTTTAGGAAAGCGCGGGCCCACATCTTGTCGCGGTGTTGCCTTCCTCATCCCTTCAACTTCGCCATCCAATGATGCGCACTGCCAAACTGCCGCCATCTTCGCGTCGCCGCCTAGGCATTGCATTCACTTGGCTAACAGTACTGCAGTTTCTCCTTGTTGTTTTGATGCGTCTGCAGGGTATCGCGTCGCTGCCCTCTCATTGCACGTGACGTGCGTTTTAATTGTGGGTCACCCGACTTACTTTTCGACACCTCCGCTGATGGTCTCTAGGCAAACAACAGCACGCCTTCTACGTTTTTGAGGACGAATGTCCGTCGATGTCTGTTCAAAAATCACTCAACCAGGCCGTTTCCGTATTTCACTTCACTTCCAGCGTCTCCACGGCCAAAACCCGCAAGTACTAGCTGGCAACCACGGAAAGCATGCGTCCGTCTCGCTCGGTTGCAAAGGCACCCACACCGGTCTTGCCATCCGCCAAAACCACCAGGTCCAACTCAAGCACTTCTCAGGAGCCACCTGCGAAGAAACCCAGGCTGAAACTCAACCTTCGCAAACCCTCGTCTAATGATGGCGATACGATCGCCGTCTCTCGGCCCAAGCGGGCATCTGCTGGACGATCTCGCTATTACGAGGATGTAGTCGTGTCTGAGGACGAACTCGAGGAGGTCACGGAGGTCAAGCAGTCACCAGCTGCGTCGTCGGGCTTGTCATCTCCCATCTCTGCGTCAGCGTCAGTGAAAGAGGAAACTGTCGCCACCGATGCCAAGGTCGGCGGTCGGGACAGCTATGGTGACTTCCTCTCGTACTACGTCGCGGATGGCGACGATGGTGAAGAAGAACAATGTGCGCCAAAGCCCAAACGTCAAAAGAAAGAGAAAACAGAGAAGCAGCAACGCAAACCTCGAGCTAAGAAAGTTCCAACGCCACCCTTGTTCCAGCCCGTCGATGACCGTCCACAAAAAGCGATCCAACCTCCTCAATCACCTCCGTCTCGACCAAACTCACGCCACAATCGTCAGCCCAACAACGTGCCTGCGCCGAGACCGATCGCTGTACCGCCGCCAACTCATCCGACAGCTCATCCATTACCTCAGTCCATGCCGCCGCCGGTTCAACCTGCGATGCCGCCCCCGAGATCTATAGTTGAGCCGCCGATCATAGAAGAGATCACTGTCAAGTATCACGCGTCCGTGCCGGAGAAGGTGAAGAAACTGCAAGCTCTCTCGACAGCGTTGACAAACTTTGGAGGTGTGCCGGGTACCGCAAAGCCTGCAGTGCCGGAAGAAAGTAAAAAGACAGAAAGCAAGAAGCCCCAGAAACCTAGTACATGTCTTTCTCATCCTCAACCTAAAGATCCCTTGCTGACTTTACCAACAGAAGCTCCAGTGGACAACTTCTTGGCCATGTTTGACGATGACGATGATAGCGACGACAAGGACGAATCTGAGCCTGAACCCGAAGTGGAAGCCGAAAAGCCTCGCTATCTCGAACATACAGGCGAGCCGGACGGACCACTCACTTACGGCATACAATTCATCATGAACGCACTGAAATCCTGGGCGCAGCAACGTCTCAACCAGCAATATATGGCTGCTTCGCAACAAGCTCGCATGGAGCAAGAGACGAGATCGACAGAAGGCAATGATTTGCCACCGAGTATCCCTGAGAGACCCGTGCTGGCCGATACGCCCGAGGGTAAAGCCATTGCAGCTTTTCGCGATGTTGTGGAATCGGGCTGCCTGCAGGTCAACGTTGTGCTGCCCGCAGACCTTGCTGGTGCTGTTCGTCATCTCTACGTCCAAATCGATCAATTGATCAATCAAGGTGGCAAGCCTCCACGTGAGGCATGGCAACCCATGTCTTATGCCGCGCAAATACAGGCGCACGAAATGCGACTCGAGCAATATAGGGGACAGCAAGTAAGAGCCCAACACAATGCTGGACTTTACCCCATGTACAATACCATGGGACCACCACCCATGCCAGGTGGACATCCGCACCAAATGCAAATCCCTGGTCAGATCCACGGTGATCGTCGGCGTAGCCAGCCGTACGCGCCCAGCCAAGTTCACAACAATCATCCTTCTCGTGCTTCATTGCCTGCTGCGATCGCCGGTCTGTCTCCGTCTCCGCCAGTCACGGCCAACTATCGCTTGCCACGATCGGGCCAAACCATGAACTTCTCGTTCGCCCCCGAGAATCTCGCCGCTATCCAAGCATTCGGTCCGGGCGCCTTCCCTTCTATCAACCAGAACCATGGCCCTAATATCCCCAATCGCGGACCTATGAGCGCCTCACCGATCACCAAAGCACCTTCTGCGCCGCCAGCACACCAAGAGCGTCCTGTGTCAAGGAACGGGGAGAAGAAAGCGGGCAGTGCTGGACTTGCGGACGAAGTTGTCGAGGTCAAGGGCAATGAAGCCCACGCACACCCGCCACGCGCCCCGAGGCAAAGTTCGGGATTCACAGCTGTCAACGCTCCAGCAAAGCAGCCTCACGACACCCGTACCACAACCTCTTCCAAGGCAAAGTCTCCTGGTCTCACTCCTTCTGATGCCGTCGTGCTCGATGATGACTAGATTGGCTGTCGAATTGTTGTGCTGGGCTAGCATCAATGCCATAGCACTGTCCGAGCTCAGTGCTCTTCCGGCGTTTTTTGAGGGTCTCCTACTTTCACAGACTTGGAAGCGAGGCCAAGCTTTTCTTCCTATGCTGTACTTTTCGAGCGAGTGGTTTTCCAGCGTTGTTTCATGATGCATCAAATCGAGTCAGAAAGCGCGATACTGTGTCACAGATGCACAGAGTGCCCAGAGGACTCCACCCCAATAGCACGCTCCAGAATCGTGAGCGTCTAAGCGAGTCTTGGTGGGACAGAGTTGTAAAGATAGGAAATAGCCGAAGCGTATGTACGACTACCATGGGCTTCCAGACTACCGGCCAGATTCTGCGTACCAAGTAAAGTGTAGGCGGAGATATGTGGACTTCGATCGTGGGGCATTCGCCAGTGATGCACATGATTTCAAAATGTTAACTGGAGGCTGATCAAACTCGCGACCAAGAATTGCTAGTGGTATTGACTGAGCACTCGGGTGTCATGGGTGTGCGTTCGAGATATCGTGCGCGTGTCAATAGCTGCGATGATACTTCGAGAGCTACATCTCGTGGACGTGAAGGAGGCATCTCCACGATCGGAGATCTATAGGGATATCTTGATGTAAATCGTCTGAGGCGAATACCTTAATGCGATAGAGGGAAGCGTGAGATGTATGTAGACTTATAGCGAGGAGTGCCAAGCTGGCGGCGGCAAAGTGATGAGAAGTGCTTCGCGCGTCCAGTCGCGTTCGCTGGCGGCGGGCAGGCACAAGCTTGAACTTCACGAGACAACCACCAAAGCTCGCTCACTCACTTTCAAACACCTTGATCTTTTATCGCACGCCACACCTTGTTTACTTACCAAACCAGTGCACCCGAGGACTTGCAATATCCGCTCCATCCCTGTTCACACAGCGACGCAAGGATCTAACGCAGGCGCAAGCGGCGCATCTTTACCCATCATGTAAGTTTACCATGGAACCGCTTCTCGCAACATCGGATGGCGCATCAACAGGGAAAGCGATTTGATGCACCTTGATAGCGTGTGCCTGCCATTCTTTACTGGGATCACGAGTCTGACAAAATCATCAGGGAGTCCTTCGACAACATCTACCTCAACCTCTCAAAGGAGCCCGGAAAGTGCAGGCTGGCAGAATCTGGCTTGGGTTGGAAGCCTACAGGAGGACAGACTTTCACTCTCGACAAGGCGGAGCTTATTAGCGCACAATGGAGCCGGGCGGCAAAGGCATATGAGTTGAAGATCTACGCACGCCACGCGGGTGTTGTGCAGCTAGACGGTTTCAAGCAAGAGGTGAGCGGAGGATACTCATAACTTTCTTTTGAAGGGCTGCAGGTGTACTGACATCATTTCAGGACTTCGAGACAATCGCAAAGTGCTTCAAGGTCTGGTACGGCATCGACTTTGTCCACAAAGAGCATGCGCTTCGTGGCTGGAATTGGGGAAAGCATGAGTTGACTAGGAACGAGCTTGTGTTCAACGTCCGTAACCAGCCGGCCTTCGAAATCCCCTTCACCGAGATCACAAACACAAACCTGGCGGGAAAGAACGAGGTAGCAGTCGAGTTCTCGCTACCTGACGACGGCATGAGTACTGGCACAGAAGGCCTGGGAGGCGCAAGAGCGAAGGGAAAGAAGAGTGGAGCCTCAAGCGATCAACTGACGGAGATGCGCTTCTACATTCCTGGAACAGAGAAGAAGTCCAAAAAGGGCGGAGATGACGAGGAGGCGAACGGTGAGGAAGATGTCGGAGCCGCAAGTTTGTTCTACGAGCAGCTTATGGAGAAGGCGGACATTGGCGAAGTCGCAGGCGAGACCTTTGCCTCTTTCCTGGAAATTCTGCATCTCACTCCTCGTGGACGTTTCGATGTCGACATGTACGAGAAGTCCTTCCGTCTTCGCGGCAAGACCTACGACTACAAGATCAGCTACGAGAACGCGAAGCGCTTCTTCTTCCTTCAAAAACCCGACGACATGCACTCCATGCTCTGTATCGGCCTGGATCCGCCACTTCGTCAAGGCCAAACTCGCTACCCGTTCCTTGTCATGCAATTTAAGAAGGACGAGGAGACTAGCATCGAGCTGAACATGACCGAGGAGGATCTCAAGAGGTACGACGGCAAGCTACAATCCACCTACGAAGCACCTGTTGGAAGTGTCATTGCAAAGATCTTCCATGGTTTGACCGGAAAGCGTCTGATCCAACCATCCAAGGACTTCGTCTCACACCACCAGCAACAGGGCGTCAAGTGCAGCATCAAGGCCTCAGAGGGTCACCTCTACTGTCTGGATCGCGCTTTCCTTTTCGTACCCAAGCCCGCAACCTACATCTCGTTCGAGAACGTCTCCGTCGTCACCATGTCACGAGTGGGTGGGGCTGTTAGTGCCAGCCGTACCTTTGACATCACTGTCACACTCAAGAATGGTCAAGGCGAGCACCAGTTCTCCAACATCAACCGTGAAGAGCAGTCGCCGCTTGAACAGTTCCTGAATATCAAGGGCATCAAGACCAAGAACGAGATGGACGGCGACAGTGGCATGTTGGCTGCCGCGCTCACAGCTGACCCCGACCTCGCTAGCAGCGATGACGAGGTTGTGGCTGCTGACCGTGGCAGCGCTGACGAGGACAGCGAGTCCGCCGACGAGGACTTCAAGACCGACAGCGAGAGTGATGTTGCCGAGGAGTACGATGAAAACGCTGGATCAAGTGGTAGCGAGGACAGTGATGCCGAGATGGATGACGCGGATGACGCAGATGACGCGGGCGGCCAGAGCGACACCGAGGCCATGGTTGAGAGGCCCAAGAAGAAGACCAAGACTGGTTGAGAGATCACTTATCTTCGGTCTCCCATCTCTCAGATTGCTCAGATGTGATGTTTTTGGAGAGCGGGCTTGGCGTTCACTGGATTTGCTACCCTCACGTGGGGAAACGTGTAAGGGCTGGTGGCAATGTGGTATTGGAAGTGCACATCACTGCGATAGCTTCATGAACGTGAGCGAGATACATTATGAAAAAGAAATACTGTTTGCTGCTCCAGCGCTTTGAGCCCATGCTTGAAGTGGATCTCTCTCGGGATTCCACTGTATCATTTCATCTGCATTATCTGGTCGACCCAAAGCATGCTGTTCGATCTTTAAAGATAACATCGCCCTCTACCACCACTTCTCACAAAGCACCCTGCCCTTCTCCATCCCCTCCTGCTTTCCAAGAAACTCCACAACCTCATCCGTCATCCTCTGCGGCCCACAGACGTAACACACCGTCTCCCCTCTCCCCTTCGAACCAGAACCTTTCTTCCATCCGTCCAGCGCACCCACCAAATCCCCCTCCCCCATCCTCCGCGCCCACGTCCGATTCGGCAACTTCCCATGCTCAATTTTCTCCCCGCCCTCATACCCCGTCGGGCCCGTCAAGTACAGAGACAGCGTCACGTCCAAAGGCTCCGCCGCCGCGCCGACGAGATCCATCAGCCGCGGCAGGAACAAGATCGTCTGCGGGTCGGGCTCGGACTCGGAAGTCTTGGTGCCGTAGAGGAAGTGGATCTCCTCGGGTCGCTGAGAAGGGTGGAGCTGGATCAGGTGGCTGAAGATGGAGATTAGGGGGTTGATCCCGACGCCGCCGGCTATCAGGACGAGGCGGGTGATGTTCCTGGTGGGGATCGGGAGGACTGGGGGCGGGTAGGTGAATGAGCCGCCGACGCGGACGGCCAGAGGCGTGTTGAGGATCGAGTCGATGGGAAGGTGGAAGTACTTGGCGGGAGGGTTGGAGGAGTTCTGCACGGCGAGTTCAAGGTAGCCGGGTCCATCCTTCCTGGCGATAGCGGCGGAGGGGGGCGAGGTTATGGTGAAGCCGCCTGCTTTGGGGATGGTGGGGATGAATGTGTCGAGCCATTGGCCGGGGAGGAACTATGTTTCTGTCAGATGCTGAGAATGGTTTTTTTGTGGATGGGTCTGGATGGACGACGGACTTTGATGGTGTGGTTAAGGTTGGTAGGCGATAGACGCAGGACACGTGTTGTGGCGTTTATCTCGCGGATGTGAGTTATGGTGACTGGTTCGATATGGTGCTGGCGAGGTTCGGATGCTGTACGGTCCTCGTGAGGAACGGAGTTATGGACCACCGTTGCCATGGTTCGTCTGATGGAACTCTTCACGAGAAGATGTGGAAGTGGGAGGAGTCGAGAGGAGATAGTGTGGAAGGGCTGTGCGAACATGACCCTGGTCCCTATGAGATCATTTCAATGTTGGGTATAGGCTGTTGGTCTTTAATCTTTCGGAGCAATCGTTGGTCCATATCGAAATGTGACATGAGGATACATGCATCAACACACGCACGCCTCCATGTGCCGATCGACTTCATGAGATGACGTCTTCTCAAAGGCAACATGCAAGGGTTCGGGTATCTACAATTACATCTAGGTGTTCAATGATATTGGACATTATGGCCAATGCAGAGGTGTAGTAGATAAGGCAGTGGAGTTGAAGGATGGTTAATTGACTGCCCACCTCTGACATTGTGAGGTATCCATATACCTCGCTGTCGCCCTGCCTCAGGCATCAGCATGTCAACATTAGGTTCGGATAACATTGTCATGTTCCATATTCTCTGAAACTTGCCAATTGACTGAAGCTACGTTGATGATGTCGATTCCGAGCATCATGATGGATCATGTAGTCATCAGAAGAAACAGTATCACACTGCACTATTGAGGTAATTCTGCCGCGATGCCGGGCACAACAAGATTGGATTCAAGAGAACGTATTGCGCGAGACATTCATGTTCAGGGAGGTAGAGTATATACAATAAATATTTTATGCTGATAGAAGGATGCTACATGTATCGTCATAACAGATCTGTATACTTTTGTCTCATGTCAAGAATAGGTCTTTCGATTTCGATTCACTTAGCTCGAGCCCGACAACTGCTTCACACCGAAATTGGTGCCCAATTGTTGAGTGGACGCGGAGTTTGGGTATGCCAGGTGCTGTGCGTTGATACCGAAGCCGTGAGTGGTGTCACAAACGCCGTCGCCCTGTGATGGAGTTAGTTTGATGCTTCGCGTTGAAAGTGTTCATGTTGAGAACTTACGTAGTTGCAAACGTCGAGAGTCTTCGAAACCCAGTTCTCGGGGATGCGGCCAAGAGCGGCAGAAAGGCCGTTGACGTTCTTGGTGGTGGTACCGCCGTTGGTGTCGACGTTGCAAGCAAGACCGCGGCGGTGTTCGGGGTTGCCGATAAGGAAGACGCCCTTCACGGCGTCGAAGCTCGCGCCGGTCAACTTGGGGAGAGCGTTTGTGGTTGCAGCAGCTCCTTGAGAGTAACCCTCGAGGAAGAAACACTCGTTTGGGTTGGTCTGCAGGGTAGACTGGACCTTGCGAACGATGTCGGCGGTCCCTGCGGCAGAGTTCTGAGAAGCGTCGGCGGCGTAGACGGTGTTGTAGACCTTGCCACCGGACAGCTGGCGCTGGATGTTGGAGTTCATGGTGCGGAAACCTGCAGAAGGGCCTTGAAGTTCACCGGTACCGCGAGTGTCGATGATGGTGTAGCTCGAGCAGGCGTTCGCCCTCTCGATCACGCCAGCCTGGGCGGTAGCGGCAGCCGCAAGGGCAAGGACGATGTTCTGGAGTTGCATGGTGAAGATTGTGTGTTGTGATAGCGAACGATCGTTGTATGAGCGTTATCGATTGAGAACGAGACTGTGGTTTGCTTCAATCATCATATGGAATAACGGACACCCAGACATTTATACCTTTTCGTTTAATGTCAGTTAGCAGAGGCAAAGGCAATTAGCCACTTGCCGGGTTCCCCTTAGTGGTCCAGCAAGGTGACGCCTTGTGAGCTTTGACTGCCGGTGTTTCATGATCGACGTCGACTTAGCCGCATGCACGATGGATTCTCAGTCCGCCAAACCTTGCAGGACGCTAAGGCTTGAGAAGCGTTCTTCAAGTATCCGGGGCGCTGACATCCGGTTTACCTTTGCTCGCCTCTCCGGAGCTTCTATCCCACGGAGTCTGATATGATTGATGGAAGTGGATTCAATTCCAATTCCCACGACCTTCAGTGTTCATGGCCTGATGTGCGTTCCTGCATGATGGCTGCTTATCACAACGGACCTTGGGGGCGGTTTGCTGCAGGTGACACTGGACTCGGGCATTGGACGAGTGTGCTAGCCAGAGCCGCGCACTATATGGTTTAGCGTTGTCGGGAGCCAGGAGAAGAAGCAGGGCAGACTCCAGTAATCTTGCCAATCTCTAAGGTCCAGAAGGATCTGAAGGACGTCACGGACGTGAAGGACCTGAGTAATGCGCCATCAGCGGGAGAGGATGATTTTCGTGAACTAGTCGCTACAGTACAGACTAAAGGATAACTTTCAGACCCGGTAACAGTCGATCCTCCGCGAAAAGGAATGCTGCCCCGATCACGGCGGTCGTGGCTGTCTAGCCCTACCTGTCTTCCGTCTTCCCACGCCAATCATGTTTTTCAACCAAACCATTCTGCCTCGGCAGGCCCTAAGCGAGCTCTGCATCGAATGCTTATATGGCCGCAAGCTGCATGTTTCGCGATCGTTGCCCAGGCTCCTCGTGACCATAGGTATCTTGAGCACTCCACGTCCACAATTCCGACGTGTCACCGTCGGACGTGGTCCCCCATCTGGCACGTGTGAACGTCACTCTGAGAAATGACTGCCGTTTGTCTGCAGGGTATGCTTTGAACACCCTACGACTCTATTGACAAATTGCATTCTGGGTGGACACTGAGAATTGCCACAGTGGACGCCACGTACCGATATATCCTACTCCAGCTCGATTCGGGGACGCCTCGGAGCCCTTACCGGCAGACAGAAGTAAGACATCCATCAAACCGAGACGAAGGAACTCACGTCCGGTTGTGCTGTCCATCGAAGTGGATGTGATATCACTCAACGTATCCTGGCAATACCGCCTCATGCACATGTGTGATGGACGAGTATCGATATTGCAGGCTTGGACTACTGTTCTGCACGGGTACATAAAGACGTTGTTAGGACGAACATGCCGCAAACGGCCCCCTGAGGTCGAAACAACTAGTAGCGGAACTCGGCTTCCAGTTTACAGTTGTCGCATCTGTTCACGCGCGACAGCACAGGGCTTGCGATCTCGCTCGTAGGGCAAATAGAGCACGCTCGATAGTCGCCCATAACTGCCCTGTACTAGCATCTAGGTTTTCTAGGGAAGTAGGTTTTCTCAATAGTGGCGTCACCTCCTACTTGCAAACTTCAAAGTTACCAGAGTTCGTACGAGTCAAGTAATGGAGCCGCAGTCAAATAGAAGGTATGCAAAGCATGTAACCGAGTCCATAAGTTCTTATACGAAGGCTCGCATAGACTTCCAGTGTATCTCTCCATCCAGCCGATGTATATTGCTCGTGTACCACTTTACTTAAGACTCGCAAGGAATACCTCTTACGATTGGGCCTCTGCTCGGACTTCTATGTCTCTCACATCAGACTACATGGTAATATCCAGTACATCCTAGGTAGCATTGAGTGCCATAGCTGTTATCCTTGCAACATGATCACAATATTTGTAGGCAAGAGGCTTCTGCAATATAAGGCGGACCTTCGGAATCATTACCAGCCGCGCCCGATATCATTGGATACATCCATGTCCAACAACAATGCCAAAATCGCACGAAACAACAGCCACCGCGTATCAGCCTCCGGTCAAAAGTCTCACCGACAGGGCGTGATGCGCGCACGCTAGATGATTGAGCGAGACCGCAATCGCGAATGTGGGGCCCTAATCTACAACGATGCCGTGGCTTCGGATCACGACAGCAAAAACAACAACGACCTTGTCAACAATCGTGCAATTCCTAAATCTGAACCGTACCGAACATCGCCGTCCAGCCGCTTGCACGTAGCTCGCCATCTTCTCTTCGCGAGCCCGGTCCTTGGTGTACACAACAGATTTAGCCGGGCCCTTCGAACTTGGAACGGCCTGAGCCTTGTAACAGCCTAAGCCTTGAACCTCACAGGCAGAATCAACGCCTCGACGCTACCTTATCTCGTAACAGCACCATGGCGGAGCCTCGAGCGACAGTTGGGATCTTGTCAATCGGCAGCATGGGCGCGGGTGTAGCCCGTCTACTAGCAGCACACAACTACCGCGTCATCACAAACGCTTCAGGCCGAAGGTGGGAAAATCGTCCAAAAAATCTCCCAGTTCCTTCGGAAAAAGCCCCTTGACTCACATGTATCACAATCCACAGTGAAGCAACGCAAAAGCGCGCGCGAGAAAGCAACGTTGAATTGATCGCGACAGATCTAGAACTATGCAACCAAGCCGACTATATCCTCTCGATTGCCCCGCAGCGTGATACGCAAGCCATCGCAGGCCGTGTCATCGCCGCTGCTACGAGTCCTGATTTCGAGAAACGCAGCAATCCGCTTTACTTCCTTGATCTGAACGCTGTAAGCCCTCGCACGGCGAGGGAAGCGTACGAGAAGTTCGCCTCCTCCGCTCCGAACGTGAAGGTTATCGACGGCGGCATTGTTGGGGGCCCGCCCAAGCTCAAAAGTGATGGCACTTGGTACTGTCCCGGTTTCGTAGTTTCTGGCCCTGTGCGACTTCATGAAGCTTTTCCGAGCGGAGAACACCTTGCCAAAACACTTAATGTGCGCCATATCAACGACACCATTGGCTCGGCGTCAGGTCTCAAAATGTGCTACGCCGCCATCCACAAAGGTTTCACGGCTCTCGCGACGCAGTCACTGACTACGGCGCATAACCTTGGAGTCATGGCGGAGCTTCAGGAGTGCCTGGAGGATTCGCCGATGTTGGGCCCGTACCTGAACCAGATGGTCCCGGTCATGCCGCCAAAAGCATACCGGTGGGTGCAGGAGATGGATGAGATAGCTCAAACGTTCGAGGACGATGGGACGTTCTCGCCTGAAGAGAGCATCCTGAGGCCCATCGGCAGACAGTACGAGTTCATCGCGAACCATACTGAGCTGGGCAAGGAGCAGACGGATGATAGGCAGCGTGGTACGACCGCGGAGGATGTTGCAGCATTATTGAGCGAGGGCCTTCAGAAGCGGAAGCTCAAGGCGGAGTGATAGCTTGTGACTTTTGCACTGCAGGCAAAGGAGTGCCGTGGTGAAGCCAGCCTTCCGCTCCAAGAATTCCACCGTCTTCGGCGCGTGGGTCCATGGACCACTTGCGAATGGGAGTGATGTCGATTGTAGACTGGTAGCCAGCTGTGTACATTTCCATACCCGCCCAAGCGATCATCAAGGCGTTGTCTGTGCACAAACTTGGTGGTGGGAATATTGCTTTGATATGCGCGTAGTCGCGAGCGTCGAGCATCGCTCGCAGGAGATGCCGAAGATAGCGGTTTGATGCAACACCACCGGATATAACTACTGTGTCGATGTCTTTGGCAGCATCGGTTGGAACAAGCTTGGCTTTGCGGCCGAAGGTGTCCTCGAGGCGAATCAGTATGCGAGACACCAAGTGCTCGAATGACACTCGGAGGACTTCGCGGGCCATATCTCGACGCTCCTCGATCGAGATTGAGTCGGGATCGCGCATCTCGGCCGTGGATGTGCCATCTACTGTGATCTCCTGCCTCATGAAACGCTGGACAGATGTCAAGAGGCCAGCGAACGAGAAAGCCATTCTTCTAGACGACTTTTCGCCACTTTTGCTATCTGCAAGAGGCACACCAAGTGACCATCCCCATTTTGTCGCACGCCTTGTAAGTTCTTCGCCTCTATTGACGGGAGCAGTGTAGTTGTAGTCAGATGCGCCATTCGGAAAAGCGAAATCTTCGAGCGCTTTGCCATAGGGTGGCTTCATCAAATCGGATGGCAACAGTGCTCGGGCTGCTTTATCCAAGCAGTCGCCGATCGCAATGTCTCCGGTAGATGCGAGTATTTGATGATTCGTCAGTCCGGCAGAGTTGACCAGCATGGTATGTCCTCCACTTGCTAACACACTCAGATACGGGAACGAAGGCTGCAAGCTTGCCGGTTCCCATGGTCCTTGGTACAGGTCGGGCAGGCTTTCAAGTGTGGAACACAGCCTCGGTGTTAGCGAATGTGCCTGCATGTGATGCACGCCAACAAGAGGTACTCCCCATGCCAGGGCCAGTCCCTTTGCAAGCTCCAGGCCAACAGTCAGATTACTGCGCATACCAGGGCCTCGAGTCACCGATACGAATGTCGGTTTTGCTCCGGCATTGTGTGCAAGCGCGTCTCTGACCAGGCCGCCGAGGCTGGTTTGATGAGAATGGAGAGCCACCAGTGGATGGATGCCATTATAAGCTGCGCTATTGGCAGTGATTCTCTCGTGATACGCTACATGCGTACGTAGTTGGTGAGGGATTGCCGTGGAAGAGGTGTCTTTCTGTATCTCCAGTAGCGCCACGGAGGTATCGTCACAAGATGTCTCGATGGCGAGAGTCGATAGGCCTGGACGCCAACCTGCAGCATGCACGCGGCGGATGCGCGAGGCACACCCGCCCAATGCACGTGTTGCTGGCCATCTTACTCGTTGGCCCTTCAGCATGCCCTTTGATGAATTTTTATTTGTTATCTCTATACTTTACTGTTACTCCACTCTCCTTAAACCTGAAAGTCCGAGGCCAAGCGCAAACCGGCGCGCTCTGACCATCGGCGTGGAGCAAGCGTGGGCAGTGACGTCTTGTTGAATGTGCTCTTTGTTGATGACCTTTGCACATTATCGAGTCCTGTGATCCGGCAACCTACGAGACCTGTCTTCACTAGACATCCTCCTCCACGCGACCGAATGTATATCACCCCTTACCAGCCTTGGACAGGCTACAAGCGTGACACTCAACATGGCCGATGAGAAGAAGGCAACCGACGGCCCCTCTGTGGCCGACTTCGACGCCTGGGACTACCACACACTCCCTGACTGGGACGACGATTTCTATAACGAAGACGATATACTAGCCTTTGCTTCCGCCCTTTCAGCCCCCGAGACCTCAACATCGCCTTCTGAAGAGGACCTGCTCAACCCTAAGCGACAGAATGCCGAGTTCTTTACCGCGCTCAACGATTGGAAACCAGTACATCAGCGGGTGCGAGGGGAGGGCACAAGCAGCGCCGAGGGCCATGTCGGAAAATCGAGAAAGAGCAAGAAGCAGAAGAAGTCGCAGCGCGGAAGAGACGAGACTCGCGAAGGCTGGACCTACTCGCTTGTCAAGTATCCGCTCTTGCTGTTCGTGTTCGGCTGGCTTTTTGCGCTCTTCGTCATCTATCTTGTGACACGACTATACATCTACGTCTATGAGCAATATGTGACATGGCGAGGCAAGAGGGAGAAACTGCGCCAGAATCTACGGGTTCAAACAAATTATGAAGACTGGGTCAAGGCAGCCAAGGACTTGGACCGTCACCTTGGCAGTGATAAGTGGAAGGAGGACGAAGAGTCTTCGTACTACCAGCCTCGCACCATCAAGAGAGTGCTTCTTGAGATGCGGAAGTTGCGCCACCAAGCAGAGCAAGAGGAGCACAAGAATGGTACCCAACCAGGCCTTCGCGCGATCGACAGCCTACGAGGTCTTGCGGAGGCTTGCGTGAAGAACAATTTCTCAGGATACGAGGATCCGCATCTGTACTCGGAGACGTACTATGGAACCAAGGATCTTATCCAGGCATACGTGGATGAGGTGTCAAGAACTTTGAAGTTCATGTTCGAGAGCTCTCAACTCTCTCAGAAGGAGAAGCGCACTTTGTCCAAACAACTTGGTACAAATCTTGGCCGAACTGCACTTTGTCTCAGTGGAGGCGCTACTTTCGCCTACTATCACTTTGGCATTGCGAAAGCACTGCTGGACGCTGACGTTCTCCCCGACATCATCACCGGGACTTCTGGCGGAGCCTTGGTAGCTGCGCTGCTTGCAACACGGACGAATGATGAGTTGAAGAGGCTCTTAATTCCAGCTCTCGCGCACAAGATCACTGCCTGTCATGATCCGATATCTGTCTGGTTTCCTCGCTGGTGGCGTACTGGTGCTCGTTTTGAGACTGTCGACTGGGCGAAACGCTGCTCATGGTTTTGCTATGGCAGTTTGACCTTCCTCGAGGCATACCAGCGTACTGGGCGTATCCTCAATGTCAGCTGCGTCCCATCAGATCCGCACTCCCCAAGTATCCTTGCAAACTACCTCACAGCACCAGACTGCGTAATCTGGTCAGCGGTCCTCGCATCGGCTGCCGTGCCTGGTATCCTCAATCCAGTGGTCCTCATGCGCAAGACTTCGACTGGCACACTTGAGCCGTATTCCTTCGGCCACAAGTGGAAAGATGGCTCTCTGCGGACTGACATTCCGCTGAAAAGTCTCAATTTACACTTCAACGTCAACTACAGCATTGTCAGTCAAGTCAACCCACACATCAACACATTCTTCTTCTCGTCTCGAGGCAGTGTTGGGCGGCCAGTGACCCACCGCAGAGGCCGCGGGTGGCGTGGCGGCTTTGTGGGCAGTGCTCTCGAGATGTACCTGAAGCAAGACCTCACCAAGTGGCTTAAATTCCTGCGACACCTCGAATTACTGCCTAGACCTATGGGACAAGACTGGAGTCAGCTCTGGCTTCAGCGCTTCAGCGGCACTGTCACAATCTGGCCGCGCTCCATCCTCAGCGACTTCTACTACATTCTTACAGATCCGGATGATAAACGTCTCGCGCGCATGCTA
The DNA here is from genome assembly GCA_001553865.1 of Cladosporium sp. BSL10. Taxonomy (NCBI): domain Eukaryota; kingdom Fungi; phylum Ascomycota; class Dothideomycetes; order Cladosporiales; family Cladosporiaceae; genus Cladosporium; species Cladosporium sp. BSL10. The sequence goes on from LJJI01000292.1 coordinate 103,170, forward strand.
CACGTCGGCCAACTCGCCGCCTGGCCAAAACTCAAATTCATCAGCAATCGCATGGCCATCGAGAAAGTCATCCAAGAAGCCCGCGAAGCCACAAGACCGGCAGAGCAGCCTTTGCCGACACCCATGCCGACTGACAACAACGACAACCCCATGCGCAACGTGCTCTCCACAGAAGACCTCAAGTCACTCCTCGCGCAAGCTAGAAGCTCCGGAGGACGCGTCGAGGTCCCACAGAAGAAGGGAACTCCTACACTAGAGATCCCGCAGCCGCAGCCCGAATCAGACTCCCGCTCAGTCAGCCCTTCGCTCAGCAAACGCCTCGGCGGCTGGTTTTCTCGCTCGCCCTCGCGCCACCGCAGCGATTCAAAGGTCACATCGCTAAGCAGTGCGCATCAGCTACACCACCACCGACGAAGCTCCGTGATGGAGGAGCTCAAGCGTCAAAGCGGAGTGTTCTTCGACGATCCGGACATCGAGGAGAGTCCGGAGGAGGTTGATAGTGCTACCGACGGCGAAGAACACGAGAGTGGCGGCGACGTAGCGCCTTTGGAGAACGGCAAAGTCAGACGGAGGGTCGACCGCGCGTTTGATGGGCCGGGCGATGCCTCTGATGGAGCTGGAGCGAGTGAGGAGGATGTTGTGAAGAGATTGGGACTTGCTGACGATCAGCCTACGCGGGGTAGAGCGGGCAGTTTACTTTGATTGGACTTGGTGCGTGTCTGTCACATTTGGTCTCCGTGAAGCGTTAGAGCGACCGTGTTTTTAAATCACTCTATAGATGTATTCATCGGACTCTTGGGAGCAATGCCTAGCATTTATTCTGTCTATCGAAGAGTTCTTGCGTCCGATTGGAAAGGCCCGTTGTCTGATCAAGATCAACTAGAACCTCGAATTTCTCGTCCCATGGTCACATGCGCTTTGACGCGCATATGCATATGCAGGCGCCACAAATGAGGGTGTGGAAACGGCGTCCGCTCAGCCTCGTGAGAAACTCGAGGATGGCTGGTCCACCTTTGAAACGTGTGCACACTGCACTCGACAAGATACATGCGCACTTACCGCTGGCCGACTGGATTTGACCAGTAGGCACTGTGCTTATCAGCATGTCTGAGGCAACGAGCAAGCGATGGTCAAATATCCATAATGACGGACATTCGAGGTCACATATCGGCGACAACTACACCTGTATGTACACTCCCCACGCAAAGAATGCTCTGCAGGAGCTCTTACACCCATCGACTGGACTGATATACCCGAAGACATTACCCACAACCATTCGCCCAAGGTACCAGGAAGCTCTGATGCAGCTTACATGGAAAAGCATGAACGAACTGAGAGCGAATGGAGAGCAAGTCTGCTTGGATGGCTTGCGTTCGTTGAAATCAGTGATCGGCGACAGAAGATCAAAAAGGCTCACCGGGACACTTTCGAGTGGATATTCGAGCCAGGCAATACCACAGGGTTTGCTGAGTGGCTTCAAACTGGCGACGGAATCTTCTGGATCAGCGGGAAGCCAGCGTCGGGCAAGTCGACTTTGACGAAATTTGTTACGGATGAAGATCGTCTTCACACTCTACTAAAGAAGTGGACTGGGAACTTTCCGCTTGTGGTCGCGTCTTTCTGGTTCTGGGCTGGCGGAACGCCGCTTCAGAAATCCCTCGTTGGTCTTTACCGCACCCTTCTCCTTCAGATGCTCAAAGAGGATGACCGTCTATGTCGTATTGCATTTCCAGACTGGCAACTCAAGTTCAATACGGCGGAAGCGACTCTGGAGATGCTGAGCATTGCGATGGAGAATATACTGTCAGACGGAGCTTTATCTACCAACTTTTTCTTCATTGTCGACGGCCTGGACGAATACGAAAGAGACAACATTGGCAAGAGTGAACTTGCAGAACTGATGGGGACCATTGCAAAATCGCCTAGAGTCAAGATACTACTGTCTAGCCGACCCGAAGCAGCGTTCGAGCGCTACTTCCAAGCGCGCCCATCACTTCGCCTGGAAGAGTTGACTAGACGCGACATCACTAAATACATCCAAGACCAGCTTTGGAGTAACGAAACCGTCCGAAGCGTTTCCCGGAGCGAGAAATTCGGCCTTGATGATATAGCAGCTTTTGTTAGCGAGAACGCAAGAGGCGTGTTCTTGTGGGTCCGACTTGTCATGGCGATCACTTTGGATGGTATCAGCAACTACGAGGATGTGTCGAGCATTCGTAATCGCATAATGCGCCTCCCACTAGAGCTGGACGACCTATTCACCCACATCCTGACCAAACGCATACCACAGTCATACAGACCAGTGGCTTTCAAATACCTCCTCCTCGCATTATCATGGGAGTCCAGCGGATTCAAGCCACCGCTGTACAGCGTCATCCTCGCGATGGCACATCAAGCGTCGGAGAAAGACAACCTTTGCTCTATTGCCAGGTCGAGCGAGTCACAAATCGATGCTGCCCTGGCGAACTTTCCAAACCGTCTAAAAATCCACTGCCACGGCTTACTGGAGTGCGTGGCCCAAGGATACCGGGAACATGCTGTGGTGACATTCATGCACAGAACACTACTCGACTACCTCCAAGCAGAAAATCAATATATCATCAGCTTACTGCAGTCCGAAATGAGCACTGACTTCGATGTCCACACGGCAATCATGGCCGGCATAATATGTTTCAAAAGGGTGGAGACGCATTCGGGAGCCTCGGATTTAGAGCGGCACGACAACTCGGAATATCTCACTGATTTCTTCCGGCTCAGTTCTTTGACAGAGGGCTCCGCATGCAGCCACACAACCGAGCTGATCAATATCCTTGATCAGATCATGACGGCAAGATTCGGCGATGTCTCGCTTAGTCAGGTTATTGGCTTCTGTAATGTTCATTTCAAAGTCTATAATCGCAACGATCAAATTTTTCACGCCATAAAATCCATCTTCGATCGTCGACTGCTGCATATTGCATACTCTATTTGCTCCGGAGGGACACTTTATCTCCGCGATTCTCTACAGAGAAGCATAAAATTCAGCGCTAGGCAGCTCAACGCCCTTCTTTTGTTTTCAACACCATGGGAGGGAGAAGTTGAGATGAGCATCAATCTTGGAGCCGCTGCTTTATTAGTGGAGAATGGCGCCGATCCTTTGGATACGTTTGGGACGCATCGAAGTTCCTGGCCCAGAACACTAAGTCACCTGTCTTTCGCAGACTCTACAATGCAATTGCAGATACTCAAGGTCATGACAGGAATGGCAAGCCGCATTCTGCATGGGCCAAAACTTGAGGGGCCTAAACTCGAATCTGCGAAAGGGTCTGCAGCCACTGCATCGGAAATATTCGAAAATACGTTCTACAAAAGCCATGTTGCCATGGCACACCCGTATCGGAATGCTTCTGCGAGGACGCTCGAAAACTGGCAGCCCTAGCTGACGAGGTAGTAAAGCTGATGTACGAAGCTATCGACAAGTCTGCCCCAAACCAAACCCGGGCCTCCAAGTCCAAACCCTCGAACACACAGAAGCTCAAGCAATTGCTGCCATGGCGACGGCGGAAAGCAGAGCGCTCGAAAGCATGAATGAGTGGGAAGCTGTTCGAGCATAGGAATACATACAAGCCGAGACTGCGAAATTTGGAGAAAATCGTATATCATCTGCATCCGAGCTTTCAGGGCTTCATTGACTGAGCCAGAACGATCGCATCAATGGGCGGGAAAGCCAAGTTGAACTCATGCGGAGAGCCAAGGCACACTGTGTACTCAAAGAAGAGGGGATTAAGAACAGGATGCATGTGTTGAAATCCAAAAAGGCTTGTGAGGTCACAATCTTGACATATTCATAGCGTGATTATGTTTCAACAGCATGGTCTTTACCGATCGATAATTCTTGTGTGCTCGGCTCGACACTCAATGTCTCGTATCATTCCACGCCAAATCAGCCGCCTAGAGGATGATTCATTAAAGGCGAAAGATGAAACGCTGCAGACTTAATACACAAAAGAACTATCTCCGTTTCTTTGCTAGAGACCGCTAAGCATTATAGCTAGACAACTCGACTCTTCAGACGACTCGACTTTATTTATGCTCTTCTCTGCTCGAGGTGTGTTCTGAACGCTTATACTAGTCCTCCTCGTCGACTTTTACGTACAAGGTATAGCTGTTCCTCTTTAAAGACGCCTATAATATACCTTTCTTTCGCGCGAGGGTCCTATACAATACCTCTCTTTCTTAGAACTCTCTCTTCCCCTAGCTCTCCGAGCAGCGCTGTTTTCCATTCCTACTTACGATATGTTTATAAATAATAGAGTAGTTAAAATCCCAAACACTAGCCCAAGTGTCTACATCTCCGGTGAACGATCACGTGACACACATCGGGGATATCCGTGCTGCCTGATGGCTGCCTATCTCTGTTCTCGACGTTGTCACATTGGTCAAACTAGCCCCACCGACGACTCTTTATTTGACGTGCTTTCACACAGTATGAGCACTAACTTCGGTGCTGCCTACATTTCAGCGCGTATTCGTCCTCAGCTTGTGGATCGTGCCTGAACAGTCATATGCGACTAACATGCGTGCAAGCATCCTTCGGGGCGCAGCTGCTGCTCGTGGCGCAGTTTCTCTCACTGCCTGCGGTGTCGCCGTGAGGCTCACCGTTCGGTGATATATATTTTGTTTGTCATGAGTCTTTTCTTCTCATACAACACATTTAAACCTTCTTTTCTTCACTTGCTAGGTATTACAGCACTATTATACAATTATACTCTCGACTACTTTGCTCCGAGAGGTTTCGCCTTCACGTGCACTCCTTTTCATGATACCAGCTCTAGAACGCGGCCCTTGAGACAAGTGCTAGCTTGTGCTTGAGAACTGCACTGCATCGACAGGATAACTACAACTGCAGCCAAGCAGGCTTTTACTCGCTCAACTGCATCGCAAAAATGCCTTCCTATCTGTTCACCAGCCTCCTGCCACCAAGCGTCTTCAGCAACAATCCTGCCTTCACCATGACGCTCCACGCCGCACCAGCTAGTGGTAGCCTTGCTGCCTTGGCGGCGGACCTCACAGGCGGAAAGAGCCTCGTTGACCTGACTTCCGCCATGGTCCTCACCAACATCCTCGGCAAATTGAAATTCGGTAGCAGTCGCACATACACCATCATCAAGGTCGTCGGGCCTTTCCTCATCTTGGCTGGTGGAGCTTACGAATTCGCGAAACGTCTTACATTCATCCCGGACTTTCTTGGGGCCGTGACCTCTCACATTGCAGGATATGTCACAGCTTCCATCGTTATTCCCGCCGAGAGCGCCCTGAACCAGGATGTCTGCGACTGGGTGGTCTCTCAAGGCTTAGGCAAGAGTTCCAAGTCTCTCACACTCACTCCTGCCTTCGGACGAGACTTTGACGACATGGATGACGATGATGACGAGTACGGATCTACCTCGAAGCCCAAAATCCCGTTGGCTTACATGCCCAGCTACGGCATGTCCAAGTTCAAATTCAATGGCTACCGCATGACTTTGCTACGCAAAGAGTCTACTGTTGTCGAGGACGCCGACGGGAAATTCCAGAAAGTCGAGGCTGGCGAGGCTGATCCGACAAAGAGGCAAAACATTACGATCTCCTGCTTCCCAACCTTCCACGGTACAGAGCCGATCAAGGAGTTCTTGGACTACGTTCGCGGCTACTCCACCCCCGTCCGCGAGAAAGTCACCGAGGTCTTCCGCCCAGAGAACCACGGCGGAGACTCTCATCCACACTGGTATTGGGATTCCTGCTTCCGCCCTGCTCGTGCGCTCGAGGGCGTTGTGATGGAGAGCGCGGTGAAGGACACCCTTGTCGCAGATATCGAGTTCTATCTCAGTTCCGAGTGCAGGAAATTCTACGAGAACCGTGGGATCCCCTACCGGAGAGGATACCTGCTCTATGGGCCACCTGGCACAGGCAAGACCAGCTTTGCGACTAGTGTAGCATCGCACTTCAATATGCCGATCTATGTCTTGAACCTCTCCGGCCTGGACGATAAATCCCTAACCGGCCTGTTCCATGGAATGCCTCGAAGGTGCATCCTACTACTTGAGGATGTCGATAGTGCTGGTTTGGACCGCGAGAACGACGAGCCTGACGATGCCGCCGATGACAAGAGCACGGACGGCTTCATCGTATCGACCAAGACCAAGAAGAGAAAAGTCACACTCAGTGGACTCCTCAACGCCCTGGATGGACCTGCATCAGTCGACGGTAGGTTGCTTTGCATGACGAGCAACTCTCCTGACAATCTCGATGCCGCACTCGTTCGACCCGGGCGTTGCGACCGCAAGATCCTCTTCGGCTATGTGTGCCCCGAAGTTAGCGCCAAACTCTTCACCAACATCTACACCAAAACTGCTGATGAGCTCTGGAAGGGTGAAGAGAATACCGCCGAGGTCCACGACATCCCTGCGATGGCAGCACAGTTCGCTACGAAGATCCCCCTCAATGCTGCCATCACGCCAGCCGAGTGCCAGGCCTGGCTTTTGGCCAACCGGCTCGATCCCGTCACAGCTCTCGAAGGCGCAGCGCAGTGGGCCAAGGAGATCATCGAGAACAAGCTGCGTGGCGCCAACGTGGCCAGCTTTACCAACGAGATCAAGAAGACTGTGCCTGCTCCCCGGAGGTTCGATACTCCACCAACGTCGCCTGTGCCGTCGCTGGCTTCTCTCCGATGCGACTAAGGTTCCTGCTTGTTTTTCTCAAGAATCCGGATGGAAATTCCATGCGGTCTTGTTTGCTTCTGGATTGTATTCGTGTTTGGAGTCTCTATGTTGTTTTTTGTTGCCTGCATTTTAGCGATACCCATAAAAATTGTCGGCAGTCTGCCGCGTGCATGTGTATAGATCATTGAATCTGACGAACGTGATGTGAGGAGATCAAATTCGCATTCAACTTTCCCTTGCTTCTGCCCGCCTCAAGTGATCTTGATAAAAGGCCCTCTTACTCTATGCTCAAGCGCTCAAGCTAATGGAAAGCACAACGTAAGTTCCTCCACTTAACTCTTTCTCATGATGAATAAAATGCTCATTATCCAGGTTCCTTGGTTTCACATCATTGCTTTCTTCTATCTTTAATCGTTGCAGTACGTCACATGAAGAACAGTAATTTTTTTGGAAGTGATAATTTGATTCTTACCTTTACATTCTTGTACTCACCTGTTCTGTCTAGAGTGCCAAAGAGAAACTGCAAGCGAGTGAACTATAGGACCAAGGGAAAGTATTACCAGCACTCACCTTGCAAATGTAATCAGACAACTCCAATGAACTCCAGCGCCCAAACACACAAGGGGGAAAGGGGGGATACTTACCTGTGCAAAACTCACCTTACTGTCTCGACCTCACTCAAGCCTCAAACAAGACACCGAAGCTAGGCGACATAGGCGGCATCGCCTTCGGACTGACCGGAAGATCATCTCCAGTCGCTCTCGCCAGCTCGGTCCGCGGCTGCCACACGTTAGTGTAGCTGAACGGCACGAAAAGAGGCTCGCGGGTGCGAACCTTCGCCAGTGTCGTCGGCCAATCGAGCACTTGTCCGACGGCGACGGTCTCTCTCATGCCGGCTTGACCGTCCCAGAGTGCGTTGCCACGCAGGATGGCCGAGATCTCGAAGACGCCTTTGCGAGGGCTCTCGACCACGTCATAGTCGGTCAGGAAGTTGAGACCGGAGTTGGCGAGGGTGTAGAATGCGAAGGGGTACTCCTCGGAGTCGAGCGGCACGTTGCAGACCGGAAGGTGCTCCATGAACGAGCCTGGGGGGATTCCGTAGGGGTCGATGAAGTTGGGCTGAACGAAAGGCAGGTCGGATTTGGGTTCTGTTTCAGGCTGGGTGGAGGCGTCAGGGTTGTTTTGTCCGTCGTTCTGAGTTGGAGATTTCAGATCAGACAGATTGGCAACATCGTCGAGGTCCAGGGTGGTGATAAGGTGGTAGCCGCTGTAGATCTCATCCAAGAAGTCATCGCCAGCCTGTGCAACTGGAGTCTGCGGCACAGTAGGGCGAAGAGTTGGCTGGCGAGACAAGTCCGGCGAGCCACCCTGGTAGTTGACATGAGGGATCGCGGAACTCAGTCTATCCCTCATCTCATTCCAGGAGCGGAAATGGAGCTGACGAATCTTCTGAGCCTGCGCCCAAGTCACAGGAGCCCTGCAGCCGCGGGTGTAGCGCAAGAAGGTTGCATCAGACTCGTCGAGGTCCTCGCTGGGCGAGTACTCGCTGCCGGAGTCCTCATCGGAAGTGCTGATGTCGTCGTCCTCGTCGTAGAAAGACGAGGATGAGGAGACGGCGGCGTATTCAGCTGGTGAAGGGGTGACAGGTCTGGTGGGAGCAGACTGCGTCTGCGGAGGGAGAACGACGAAGTCGCTTCCATCGCACGAGACGCCCACGCTCAAGGACTTCACGTTCATCATGCCGGCACGAGTGGAGGGTGTAGCGAACAAGTTGAACATGGAGAGAATCGTGGTGGTGGTGTTGGGGGGTGACTCGATTGCGGATCGCTTGGAAATGAGTGATCAAATGGAGCGCTGCTGCTTCTGATCAATCAGTTCTGAGCGGCCGCGGTGGAGTGACAAGAACCAGACAATACTCTGCGGGCATTGGGGGTTGCATATATGGAACGTGAGGACAATGAACTTGGTGTGATCAATAGCATTGTGTGGTGTGTAAAGAACTTCTTTGTTGGACCAGTGTGGTAACTAACTATAATGGTTAGTATTGACTTACCCTTTGTCTGTCTTTGTCGAACCATGCACTGTGACTTGCGATACCAGATACAGGACGCTATCCCAAGGTCTCAACGTCAAGAGTGAGGAAAGTAATGGGAGATCGATGCGTGTGTAGTACTTCTGAGTTTGGGAAGTACGATTGATACTTGTAACTTTACCTCAACGCTTTAGGTCCTAAGACCCGATCAGCAAACCACTTTTCCATTGTCCCAAAAACCAATAAGCAAAACGCCACAAACTCCTGAACCTTCGCACCAAATTCGCGCATGTCCACATCAGCAGTGATTTCGTAGCCAAGGCAAGAGTCTGACATGAAAAGGACTCGACGTTCCTTCTATGCCTGGCGCTTAGCCGCGCTGCTCTTCTTGGCGCTCTTCTCACCAATCCACTTCCACTCAGCCAGACCGCCGAGATCCCATTCCTCGCTGTCATCACTGTCATAATCGTCCTCCCAGCCATGGAAACCCTTCATAGTAGGAGAGGACTCCACGTCAAGCTGATGCATGATCAAGTCCGGGTCACGGAGAGGTCTACCGTTGTCAGCGGATGGGCTCTTGCTGTTGACGACATCGAAGCCATCGTCGACTTCGGCAGTCTTGAGCACGTCAGACTTGACTGCCTGGCCCTTCGTGCTCTGAGTGGTTGGCGCCTTGGGCTGTGTTGAAGTGGAAGGTTCCTTTCCAGCACCGAAGTTGGTACGGCCGGTGTCCTGGTTGAGTTTGTGTGCGACTAATGTAGCTACAGAAGCATCGTCTAGAGTGCTAATGGTCTCGACGCAACGGTCTAAAATGGCCAGAGCCTTCATGCTGACCGACTGGCTAGGCGTCGGGGTGGTCGCTGAAGCAGCAGCAGTGGACTTCGTAGGAGTTTCCTTTTCAGCAACGAAGTCAACGCGTTCGGCGCCTTGGACAAGTTTCTGCGCAGCAACTTTCTGTGCAGGCTTGCGAGAAGCTTTGACGAAGCTTGCATAGCGCTCTGCGATAGTTTGGGCCTTCTCAATCTCGCTCAGCGAGTGGCTCGGCGCGATGGTGGTCGTTGAAGCAGCAGCAGTAGCAAGCTTCGCAGAAGGAGATTTGGGAGCTTGTGCAGAGCCGTAGCTTGGATGGATTCTGATGTTGCCAGAGTGGCCGGTGGAACGACGACCAGCTTCGACCTCGGCCTTCGATCCACCTGTAGAAGACAAACCAACAACCACTCTGTTGCGAAGCGGCTGCTTGACGTCGTCAGCGGTGCTGAAGCCCGACTGGGCAGTACCGGCGGAAACGCAGGTCTCCATTTTCCGAGTCGGCAGCCTGGTAGGGCCCAGCGTGATACAAGCCTGGGCAGGCTCCGGACGAGGCGGGAGTGGCAGACCACCCTTCACAGCATGAGACGCAGGGCTAGACATCTGATGAGATGCAGCAGGCACGACTCTGCTTTTAGCAGCCAGTCTCGCTCTTGCAGCGGCAAGACGGTCCTCTTGAGCGACCTGGCCGTCAAGAGCACGCTCGTCGGCTCTGAGGCTTGCCCTCTCAGCGGCGGCAGCAAGTTGATTCTCACTGAAAAACCCTCCATCGAGGAGTCGCCTGGTCGCAGCAGTGTGTGCACCACCGCGAGCATTGAAGTCGTTCTTCGGGGACAGGAATCCTCTTTCATGAGTGCGAGCTTGGCTGGCGTTCTGTCCACCCGATTCGAGTAGATTTCCGTTCTGAGGACGGCGAGGCGCGCTGGCGGGAGAGTTGGATATATTGCCCTGGGCACGAATGGCGTGGCTCGGCTTGTCGTATGATCCACCCGAGACAAGTGACGGGTCAATGGCAGCACGGCGAGACGCGCTGGCGGGAGTATTGGACGCATTTCCTTGGGCACGAACAGCGTCGCGCGACTTTTCGGGCGTTCCAACGAAGTTGAAAGACGGGTGGATGGCAGCACGGCGCGGCGCGCCGGTCAGAGCATTAGTTGCGTTCAAGGTGTCTTGCGCGAGCATGGCGCGAATTGACAAGGGGTGCTCTGTAATCCTCTCGCCACCCTTAGCCGCAGCAGAACGTCGCTCCCTGTGCCTAGCACCTACACGCTCGCGCAAATGTCTGCCGAGTCTCTCGTCTTTGGCCTCGGCGGCAGCGCGTTGGAGATCAGCGAGTGCCGCTTCCGCGATGGCTCTGGCTTTGGAGATCGTCATGTTGGGGTCCGAGGGCTCTTCGTGGCCGGAGTCGCCGAGCCAGGCGCCCGGCACGCGGTCTTGGGTTGCATCATAGTCGAACATGCTGATGGTGGGGAGGGGAGATCCGAAGTCGACGTGTTGGGGCGGCATGTCGCGCGCGTGGTGTGGTGTTGCGGTGAAGGTTTGTGTTGTGTTGTGTGTTGCGGCTGGGAAAGATTCTTAAGTCGCGTGTTTATCTGTGGAAGGGAAGAGGAGTGGTGAGGCGATGGTGCGGTGTGGTGAGAGATGGCCTCAGAAAGGATCAGAAGCGCCTTTTGTGTCTTCCGGAGCACGAGCAAAGAGCGAGCAAGTGAGAGAAAGAGACAACAGCAAACAACACGCAAGTGAAAGTTAGTCGTCCAATCGCAGGTCACGCGCGCTCCGACTTCACCTCCCACGGCACTGGGCGAAAGCCGATTGGAAGCAAGAGTGAAGTCGCGAGCTGATTCTCCTTCAAGGGTCCATCCAGATATGAAAAGAAGGTACGGTAGCACAGTCACTGTCGTCCAGGTTTGTTAGCCGGTATCCAGCTTCGACTTCCCACCCACGATTCAGATGAGGTATTCTGGATAGTCAGCACCACACCAGCGAACGTACATATCCAACAAAGCCTTCAATGACGCAGGCATCCGTATCGAACACCCAAATGCGACCGATCAACAAGTCACAAGGCTATCGCGTGCCTTTAATTCCAATTCACACGTGTCAATCCACTCAAACGCGTCCACTCACTTTGAACAAAAGAACTACATCGCTTGAAATGCTTTCGCTTTCATTATCATTACGGGGTGAAGTGAATTCCGGCTAGTCATATGTTACTCTTTCTCTTTCTCCAAAGGAAGAAGTGAGGAGAGTGGGAAAATGTGCACATCGAGGGGCGTGTGTGCCTATGTACGTATGTCAACTGTATCTTTTGTCGTAAATGCTTGCGGTTTCTGGAGGAAAAGAAAAGGTAGAAAAGGGGGTATTTCTCTTCTGTGGCGAATTGTTTCCGTTGCTGGAAGGAGGTCGGACGGGGCTTCAGGTCTAGGAGATGAAGGTAGCCTCGGAGAAGAGGCGACCTTCCTCTTCCTTGGTCTCGCCATTGATGGTGACCTTGATTGTCATCTTGGGTGCGTACTGGAGAATGGTGTTAGTAGAATCCAACAGATATTTCTCATCCTGTTAGAACATACCTGATAAATGTACGGCTTGGTACCTGAGGCACCAGCAACAATGTTCTTCACGAACTTGGGCATCTCGCCCATGACGTCGACACGGTCAGTTCTGGGGCCGAGGCTACCAGACAAAACAGCAGATGCAGGCTGGCCGTCAGCAGTGGTGCCTTCCCATTTCCAGGTGACGGCCTTGGGCTCGGGCCATGAGTTGTCGGAGTCCGGTGCAGTCTCATCGTGAGAGACAGGAGTCATGGGACCGGCGATCAGGATTTTGCCATCGATGGCGATGCCACCAACAGGAACGGCGGTCTTGCCGTATGAGGGAGGGGTGGTGTATTCCATGTGGATGGCGGAGTAGGAGGGTGACTGGAAGTTGGCGAAGCTCCAGCGGGCGGCTATAGAGAAATAGCAAGTCAGTTCGCCGGGTCATGAGATCCATCTCCGATGCAACATTGCTACTCACCAGCAAAGTGTGGCTTCATGCCCTGCAGAGCGTGAATGAATTGTCCACGGCCCTTGAAGTCCACGGGTCCCTTCTGCGTCAAGAAGGATCCCTCGACCGAACACCTAGGCCAAAACAGGTGCTTCATCCTGCCCCAAGGGTTCTGAGGATCGGTGCCAAAGTTGCTGGTACCGTTCTTGCCAGCCGCAAAACCAGGCGCGGTCTGTGTGAAGGTGATGTCGACGATGCAGCTCTTGTTCACGCTGCTCTTGATGTGGTACGTCTTGCCATCCTCGGAGATCTCCATGGAGCACTCCTTGGAGCGGAACTGGTGCTTGTCGTCGGAGAAGGTGAAATTGTCGAGGTTGTCGGAGGCCCAGAGCTCGGTGGCATTGGCGTCGGGGTCGATGATCTTGGCGTTGAACTGGGCGGTGGTGCGGATGCCGAGGACGTTGCTGAAGATGATCTGGACGAGGCCGAGCTTGCCGTTGTCGGCGGTCATGTAGAAGGTCTTGGTCTCGACGTTGGTAGAGTCCATGACCTCCCAGCGGAGGTCATCCTTGGTGAGCTCGGTGTAGGGCACGCCCTGCTGTGTGACGGGTTGGATGGCCCCGGGGCCATACTCGCGCTCGGTGATGCCGACGCTGTGGAGGAAGGCATGTTAGTGGAGTGCGCGGTAGGAGGTATTAGGCTTGAGTATGTTGTGTTTTGGAGGGGTCGGTCAGTCGGTGGGGGGTAGCGAAGATAAGGTAATGGGCCGCCGATGCGAGAAGGAGAGGTGTCGTAGCTGCGATGGAGAGGATTGCAGGAGAGAGAAGACGTACGCGTTCTTTGCCCAGTTGAACATGATTGCGGGATGTGATTTGAAGAAGATGCGGTGTATGGGCGGGTTGTGCTATCGCTTGCAGACAAGAAATCCAGGCGGGTACAACATCGTTTACCCTTTCTAGAAGGAATGATCGGTGACGCACAGCCGCCAGCCGCCGTCAACCTTAAACTTTAAAGGGGGCTGTGCAAATTAATCCCAATTTCCCAAGCATGCTCGACATGTGTCAAACCATATTTTAACTTCCATCACATCTTGTGAGTTGTGACTACTCATCATAGGTAGCTATGATCTTCAGGAACAAATTAATGAATGACAGAAAGCGCCTAAATTGAAGCCTACCCTTGCTCGATATCATCTTCAAAGCTCACAAAAACATTAAAGGTATGCCATTTCCGAATCATCATAATCATTCTAGTCGTCCATCGTATACCATTATCAATACCATCCCAAGCAAGCCCAAAAACCCACATAATCCCGAATTCCACGCAGCGCCTCGCTGAAAAACTTCAGGTACTGACGAAAAGTCCATTCCCATGACCATCCATGCACGGCTCCCGTCGCGCGAAAGGACTTCACTCCAAGATGTAGAACAAACAACCTGCGAGCCGTTTCGTCTCGATCAACCTCAACCCTGACGCCTCATTCTCTCTGCTATCTCCCTAAATCTGGCCAACCTAGCTTCCACTTGCCGCGCATCGTGCTGCTGCCTCATCAACTCCAGCTGGTGCATGCTACGCGCCACGTTGGCCAGATGAGGCGGATCCTGAGCAAGTGCTGGGACGTCGTCTTGGAGATCGAAGACAGGGCCGGCAAGGGGTACGACGGCGTTGTCCCGTGCAATTTGGAGGTAGTTTGGCATTGGCGCATCGTCATTGGCGAGTGGGGTTGCAAATCCATTGGGTATCGGACCCCTCTGGAAGGGCTGTGGCTGTGGCTGCTGCTGCTGCTGCTGCTGCTGCTGTTGGGCGTTGTTGAGGGGTGCTGCTGCTGGCGCCATCATCGGCTGAGGAGGGTTCTGTGGCATTTGTTGCTGCGCGCCGAAGATGCCAGGCATCACATGGTAGTGAGGGCCAGGCCAGTCGATTGGGTCGACGAAGAAAGGGTTGTATGCGTTCCCTTGAGGTTGCTGCAAGTACTGCTGCTGCAGGGGAACTGGAGGCGCATACAGTGGCCCACCGTTCACTGCCGCAGGAGGAGCCGCAGCTGGTTGCTGCGCTTGGCCGACATTGAGGAGCTCTCTGACCAGACGAGCATTCTCGTTCTCCTGTCTGTCCTGTTGTGCCTGAAGTCGTTGCTCCACGAAACCCAAACGCATTCTATGCGCGTCCGCGTTCTGTCTTGCTCGGCGGAGGCGGGCCGCAACATTATTTGCCGGCTCAGGTCTCTCGCCATTGGGACCATTCGCGCGTGGCGCCACAGGATGGTGGCGCGCACGTATCTGCTCTCGAAAGAGGGCAAACCCACCATCTCCATCAGCTTCGTCGTCGTTGCGCCCATCAAGACCGGCAAACACCATAGGCAGAGCACCATGGAAGGCAGCATGCGCATTGGCCCTACCCAGTGGGCCGCCTCCCAGACCTTCCGGTCCTGCTCGACGGATCCTCTGCTCCGTCGACTTTTTCACTGCATCCGAAACTTTGATCTCGAGGTCTTCGGGCGCGACGTCCGGGTTGTTCGCAATCACTTGGGCTCTGGCTGCTTCTTCTGCAGCCTTGACCTCACGCTCGTGCCGCTCCTCGAGATTGTCGTAGAGTGGGCATTTGCCACCCGGACGAGGGTCGCCTTGTGGAGTCTGATCGAAGTGATCGTACCCTTTCAGAGTCTCAGAGCAGACGTAACACTGCAAATTCCGGCAGCTTGGGCAAGTCATCTTGTTGCAACCAAAGTCCTTGATGAATTGTTTCTTGCATCTGTTGCAAGATCGAATCAAGGCCGCAGTCATGGCCTCTTCGATAGTGTGCCTGCTGTTGGCTTTCTTTTCCTTGGCGAACTCTTCGCAAGACATTGGGATGTGAGATGAGCTTTTACAACGGCGACAGCTGACTTTCTCGCACTCAGGATTGGCACAGTGAAACTCAAAGTTCTCTTCGATGGGTGGCATGATCGCCTTGTAGTCGCAGAACGGACACTCTTCCAGGTCGTCGAGATTAGCTTCGCGAATGTCTTTCTCTTGTTGCAGATCAGCCAGCTTCTGCAAGAGCTGCTTGTCAGAGATAAGGTTCAGCTGAGCAGGTTCAAAGCCAGCACCACAGCCAGCCGTGCACAAGACGCGGCATCTCGAGTCGCCAATCTCAGACTTAATATAAGTCTCGATGCAAGAAAAGCAGGTGAAGTGAGGCTCATCTCCGTGGCAGTGAATTTGACGATTCATGGGCAGGTCGTCGAAGCATGCTTGACATTCGGCTGTGCGACCATCTTTAATGGAACGTCGAAGGTTGTCTTCCTCTAGTCGTTTCTTAGTACGCTCTTCTTCGCGCCTTTTACAATCTTGGCCCGCTCGTTTGCGCGCGGCAGCCAGTTCCTCGCCAAGCGGAGGCCAGCCGGAGTTGGCGATGATAGTATCCGCATTTGCAACCACGGACGGCCGCCCGCGACGCGGGTTGGTGTCAGTATCTCTGAGGTTTGCAAGACGGACGTATGACTTGAAAAGGTACTTCTCCTCGGTCACGACCTCGCTGATGGAGGCATGCGTGAATGTAGGAAACTCCGCCTTGAGTATGGAGCGGATAGACCCAGCAAGAAAGCGGGGCATGCCCTCCCTGTCGTCACCCTCCCATCGTTTATGTTCATCGTCGATACTATCGCGACGCTTGCGCTTCAGGTGTTGGGTGTCTTTCTTGCGCTTGGGATAGGGTGCGTCCGTGATCAACTTCTCGATGATGCGATCCAGGCGGATGGCGGCTGATAGATCGAAATCGGCACCATCGGCGGCTTGGTCGTATAGGGTCAGGGTATGCTCAGGGCAGACGTCCGGGAACATCTCATAGACGCGAGCCAGACAGTCGTCTTTGGTGAGGATGTGCTGCTGATCTTCTTGGAGCTCGCGAGCGGTCTGCGCATCCAGCTCCTCCCGATCGGCAGAAGGTAGCTGCTGTGGCTCTCCTTCCAAATAGCCGAAGTCGTCGATGACCAGTGGCACATCTCGAAGACCACCCATGGCCGGAAGAGGAGGGTCGTTGAACTCGCCAGGCACGTGATAGTAATCATCAAAGATCTCAAGAGGATCCGGAAATTCAGGGAAGTCGCGCTGCTCTTCGGGAATATTCCCTAGCTGTACGTAACCGTCGGCAGCCGCGGCAGCAACGGGTGCGGCCTCATCGTCAGAGTCAAGAGTGAGATCGATGACCTCTTGTTGGGGAGGCATGCTTTAAGATTTGAGCGAAGGTGGTGAGCGATGTTCTGAGCTCCAGTCGGCAAAAGAAATTAGATAAGCAGGGAGGGAAGTGGATTGCTTGGTCTGTCTCAGTAGAACAGTGCAAATCTGCGACTGCAAAGAAAGAATGTGAAGAGATGACGCCAAACAAGCCCAGCGTCACAGAGGGTGAGCCGGAGCCAGTTATAAGTGACTGCTTGCACTGGTCAGCACGTGGTTGGTGAATTTGTATACCCTCACTGGCGGTACGAGGCCACGCGAGGTCGAGAGCGGTAGCAAATACCGGGAATACGGGAACAGTTGGGAGAGAGTGACGTGTAGGCGCGGTGGGCAGACTGCGGGATGGTGTGCGTTTGCATGAATGGGAGCGTGCAGGCAGGATGAGCAGGTGGTCAAGGCCGACTGCGTTTGAGGTTGTTCCTGACACTTTCGCCGCTCAGTCGGGCCTGCGCGATGGTGAGGCGAACGGGCGGGCAAGGTGAGGAAACGGCATGTGGTTCTTGACGACGACGACGCAGAGATCACAGGTCACGATGAGACAGCATGGCGCAGAGGAGGTGCAACGCCTTGCGGGAGCGTGAGAGCGGCGTGCGTGTGTGCGGTGGCCCGCGGCGGCTCAGTTTGGCGAGCTGTCGCTCGTCCTGACTTCACCTGCGGTCGGCAAGCTGTAGGTAAGGCATACAGCTCTTCAAGAGGGTTAGGTTATGCTAGCGCGCCGGGGGGACCCGCTACCTAGTATCTAAACATCTGGACACTGTGGGTACTCTACTCAGCTATTGCGCCCTAGCAATGTCACCTCGGTCTCCGCCGGCGCCTTCTTATATCCGCCCTCGTGTTCTTGAGTGAATCACCGCCACTGGATCAAAGGTGCCGCCTGATCGTATCTTCACACGTGTGAACTTACCGCAAATTCATTCTCAACCCAACCTACTACTGCATCGGAACTGAAAATGGCCGCCCTTCCAGACCGGAACTCGTCCGAAGTATTCCTGGTTGTTGCAACTCCCGAGGAGATCATCGCTCAACAGCACGCCAACAGCGAAGAATGGCGCGGTGCACTTACCCTGCCCGCCTACCTCCGCCGTGAGGAAGTGCTCATCGATCAAACTCTGACGAGAGATGGCGGCCTCACTGCCTGGTCACTAGTCTACCAACCTGCCGGCAGTGACGAGAAGGACAGGCAACTCTTGTGTGGTTGCGAGACGATCAAGAAGAGAGCTCTGGTGGCTTCCGGCAACACAGTAGAGGCCGTCACGGCTCACGGCGTCTGCAGCGTGTTCTGCCCGCCGAAGCACAGAGGCAAAGGCTACGCTGGTCGGATGATGGCCGATCTGGGCGAGAAGCTGAGAACTTGGCAGTCGAACGGCCAGGACAATCTGTTCAGCGTGCTGTACTCCGACATTGGCAAGGTGAGATAGTCGATGTCATTCCATTTTTTCGATCGAACCCTCGCTCATCGCCGTGTAGGATTTCTACGCTGCACGAGGATGGAAGCCCTTCCCGTCGTCCCACATCTCCCTCAAACCTCGGGCAGAAACTCCCTCCGGCCTTCTCGCTGTGAAACTGCTGGAATCTTCGGACCTCGAATACCTTTGTGAAGCCGATGAGCACTCCTTGCTCTCGCGAATCGCCCAGCTCGACAAGCCCGCGGTAGCTATCGTTCCAGATCTAGCCACTATAAGCTGGCACCACGCGCGCGAAGACTTCGTCGGGAACGAATTGTTTGGTCGCAGCCCCAAGGTCAAAGGCGCTATCGTCACTACCGAATCCGGTCTGCAAGCCTGGTGTCTCTGGATGTGTATGTGGTCGAGCCCAGATGATAAGCACGGCAACACAATGCACATTATGCGTGTTGTGATTGAGGAAAGCGATGGTTCTGCCGCTCATGATTTTAGCCCTGCGACGGAAGAGGGCGTTGCTTCTGTCCAGTCTTCGCCCGCTGTGGAAGCCGTCACGGCGCTCTTCGCTGCGGCACAGAAGCATGCCGCAGAGTGGGACATGCGTACAGTTCAATTCTGGAACCCAAACAACGTCGCTTTGGCTGCCGCCAAGAAGCTTGACGAAAGCGTTGTGGTGCAGGCCAGGGAGAAGGATAGCATCTGCAGTTTGAGATGGTATGGCAAGGGCGATGGTGATGTTGACTGGGTTTGCAATCAAAAGTACGCCTGGTGCTGAAGGAGATTTCTTTCTTTTTTTTTTTTTT